>OY735217.1:29831051-29893551 GCA_963457665.1 Thysanoteuthis rhombus | reverse complement strand
TGTGACATCAGGATATCATGTATACAACGATGATTGACCATTCCATCTCGTAGTGATTAGAGCTGGAGGCATGACAAAGAAGATTGGATGTCTACGTGGATAACAATAGCCAAGGCTGGAATGAATTCCATTCTTACCAAGTGTTCTTACAAATGGGTTTGCACTTGCTGCCTCTGCTGCAAAACTGGACTTAAGTATACAGAATTATGCGCTTAGAGATGTAAACCTCATTAGACCAGGACTTAATTCGATAGGTTTTGTAAAACATGTAATGTCCAAGTTGCTTGCAATACCCATATATACAATAACCTTACAGTTGCCTTTGGAAATGAAAAAATGTAAATAATATCCAATGTTATTTTTCAGCTGAAGAGTTTGGTTCAAAGGTATAATTGTATTTTTTGTAACAGTAGCAAAATTTTCAACACAGCTTTATTATATATAGAACGATAATGAAATTAAAACTTCCATAACCAAAGCATACCATAAGTATCGGTTGGTTATATTTTTAATTGATTTTCCTCTAATTGGGATAGAACAAGCATTTTTTGTTTGTTTCGTAGCCGAATTTTTCACCTACAAAACAGAAAAATTATTGTTTTATCTTAATCAGAAAAAAATTACAGGTTATTAACAAGAGATGAGTGACTGTTGCAAATTATGGCAGTCATTTGTGAAAGGGTTAATGACATTATAATGACCATTCATGTTAAATTCTCAGGGTCAAATTAGGGGATAGGTATCAGATTGGTCAAATATTATATTGTAAGATTCTTGTGATGGCCATCTTGGAAAATCGATGCCACAACAGTAATAATAAAAATTTTGCTTGGAGCCATTGAAAATAATAAATATAATTCCTTTAAGTACCATCCCTAAAATTTAGTATTTTTGAGAACTACACATCCTAGAGTAGAAACAAAGGCAAATTCAAAATCAGCTAGTCTCAATTAACTCTTTTTTTAGGTCAAATTTTGCCCCTAAAATTTGTTGATTTCCATAGGGTCTGCACCATGCTCACATGAAGAGAAACAACTTTTATCACTGAATAAATCAGTAAAAGCAACAATACACCAGTGTTTACAAACAAATAAATAAAATAAACAAATACAATAGGCGGGCTGAATTTAAAACCCGATGCAGAAAATTTTACTTTTATTTCATGTGCTTTCAATCTTTTGGTATCCATCACTTGATATCCTTCCGTTTAACGTCTGATCACATACATGTATGGGGTCCTGTACAGTTATAATAGACTTGAAAACCTCAATCGGCAAAAGGGGACTTGAGACACATAAGCAGACGTAGTGACTTTCAAAATGTAAACACAGCAATTGTGACATATAATGCAACAGAACATATCTGCTGAGTATATTGTACATAGTATTTAAGAGCAATATTAAACTTGTATGTTACTGGCTTATGTATTGACTATTTTTTAACGTCATTTTAATGTAAATTCCCTTATTTCACAAATAAAAAGTCTACTGCAGTTTAGAGGTAACCCTCACTACTCGTGAAATCTCGATACGCTATTCTGAAGCATAATTAAAATCTTTTCAAAAATATGTTCTCAAGTTTTTTCATGTTTTTGCAAGAAAGATAGAAAGAGATGCCTGTGTGGTTTTTGTTGCATGGAAGCAACTTTACGAAGAAAAAGAAACCAAGCAAACAACGTAATTTTTTATTGTTTTTATATCAAGGTGAATGTAAAAAACAAATCAAATTTATTAAAAATAATGCGTTGCAATACTTTAACAAATAATAATAATAGTAATGATAATGATGATGATGAAGGAGAAGAAGAAGAAGAAGAAAATGAAGAAAAAGAATTTTTTTTAAGCAAAAACATCGAACATATGTCCTACAAGAACACCCCCCCCCCTCGAGAAGAATCGGTCAGATCCTTCAGACATTGGAGAAAGTGATATCATTTTTGCTGAAGATGACTCAATGCCAGTCATTGGACCCCAGAAGTCTTCATGTCGGGGAAAATAGGGTGATTCCTGCAGATGTTGATGATCCTGAACATGTGTTGGTGTGGGGGTAATTTGTTTATGAAATTATTAAGCAAAAAAGTATCAAAATATAAAACAGTTAGAAAAAATAGGGTAAAGAAATTATATTTTGCATAAAAGTTTACAACACAAATCAAGATTAATTGTGTGCACCTTTAAGAACATTGTTTTGCCATGAAAATGCAGTCTACAGTATTCTATGATATGTTTTCATTTTATCTGCATTCAATACAATTTTGATATTTTGGTATTTTTCATTATTATGAACCTGTTTTTATTTTCTACTGTACAGTTATTTTAATTATTATTTTTGTAAGAAATACTGTATCAATAAACATGCTAATGTCTCCTTCCTATCAGTGCTTTAACTTGAGCCATTGGGGCCCCGGGACAGACTCCTTGATTGGGGTCCCCTATAAATATAATTTTTGTAAAAAATGTTTTTTCAACAAAATTGCATTGAAGTGAGTTTTACTCAAAACGAAATTGAAAGGATAGATTGTTAAAATTCAAAATACAAAAAACAAAACCTTTTAGAGAAAAAGTAAGGAACACAGTGTAGATGAAAATTTGAGGCAGATCCAGGAATTTGTTTTTAATAGTTGGGTATGTTTGCGTTTTATTTTTTTACACATTTCTGTACCCACTAAAGTCTGTCTCCATGATATCTCAAAGAATTCTCAATCAATTTCATTGAAATTTTGTGGAAGCATGAGCCACATTGTAAGGAAGAGAGAGATTTTTCCAGTTTTCCTCCTCATATTTCTATATTCTCTCCTGTTTGTCCATTCAATATCTCCCAAATTTTTAAAAGTAAATTTGTGGAAAGGTGTACTGCAGACTAACGAAGGAATGACTACATTTTGGGTTGGATCTAGGAATTTCTGTCTGATTAAAACATTTTTTTTTTTTTTTATACATTGCTGTATCTGCTCCTGTCTGGCCCCTCTATATCTCCAAAAGTTCTCAATGAATTCCAGCGAAATTCTGTGAAATGATTATGTATATATTAAGGAAGATGTGATTATTATTATTTTGGAATGGATCCAAGAATTTTTTTTTGATTAAAAGATGTTTTTCCATTTTTTTTTCATACATTGTAATTTGACCCATCTGTTTTTGGCTCCTGCAGAAAACTTTTTTCTCATGAATAAAAAAAATTCCAACCGTTTTTTTTTCAATCTACATTAGATAAACTTTCAAAAAAATTCCCACGAGATTACATTTGACCCTTCTCTACTTCCAGGACTTGAACCTTGATAACTGATTGAAATCATAAAACATTACCTAATGGAAAAAACACTCTTGTCATTGATCCTATACCCCCCTCTCCCCGTCTGGCAAAAACGAAAGTCAGAATCAGTGCAAGTAGAGCAGATAGTTCAAAACTTAAACTATCAGGGAGACCCTTTTCAATAATTTAACTTTCTAAGGAACCCCTTCGAAAAAGATTTTTCCCCTTATTATATATACATATGTATATAACGATTATTATCTATCTATTGAATATTCTGAAACTACTCACGTCTTACTCCAATCAGAGGATGTTGGTCAATCTGTGGAGTTTCTTTGGCAGGAGCAATGATACATAGCTTAAATCATAAAATATATTTTTGTTTGAAATAATTATCAAAATTTTTAAAAAAGGAAACTGAACCTGTCAACGTAAATGAAGAATTATTATGTATATTGTGAAAATGTCACTTTGTTTCACAGAACCCTTGGAAAGATTTGGTGAAGCCCTGGAGTTCCATTGAATACAATCTGGATGCCACTGAATTTGAGCGAACTGCACAGGAAGAATATATTTTCATAAAGAATTGCTCTGGTATGCTAAATGGAATCTTAACTGGTTCAAGTAATGTTTTAACATTTCAGGTGAGATTTGATTACAAAAAACAGATAATTTCACTGTAGTAAGTTTTAATGATAAAATGGTACAAAAGTAGGCTTTAGTTGAGCTCAAGGCACTAATGAAATGTAAGGGTCCTGTGCCCGCTTAGAAGAAATAGAAAAAAAATTTGTGACTAATTTTTTGATCCTTCTTCCCTCAAGGAATCTGGCAGTTTTGAAAAAGTTAATTTGTTAAGGCTCTAGAGGAAGGGTTCAATTTACAATGTAATACAAAAGTGAACACTCAGTTTTCATCATTCATGTTCCCAAGTATTAAAAAATCACTCTCAAAAATGTTTTTACTTTTTTTTGGTGGCAACCAACTGTCAGAAGTATACAAATTTTGCATTCCAAACACTGAAATCTCTCCTTTATATTTTTACCTAATAAATTATATTACGTTTCAGATTCTACATTTAGTTGAAATTTCTGGTGTAATCATTTTTTTGGCTTTAGATGTCTCAATGGAAATTGACTTGTTGCTGAATGAAATAAATCATACTTTAACTCCGGACGATATTCTTTGTTAAATTTCTGATGCAAGATTTTTTGAATCAAAAGGACGTGGATCTAACTTTAACTTTTTAAAAATCAAATTTTATTATTCTTCAAAAATTTGAAATATTATAACAATAAAATACTGTTTTTCTCCACTTACCTCAATACAAGAAATTTCACTTTTTTCAACTGTTATAATTTCGTTTTTTTTTTCAGCCTTTTTTGCAGCTTTTTCCAATGTGACTTTATCAAACAAACATGCACACACATACCAACATACTACCTACAAGTGTACAATATTCATACATGTCACTTTTGTGCATACATACACTTACACTCGCATGCAACAAATACACATATATGTTGGTGTATGTATGTGTTTGTCGTATATATGTGTTTGTATTTTGCATCTTTTGTCTTTCGTCAAGAGTTATCAAAAAATGACCTTCTGGTGTAGAGTTACAATTTTTTTTTAAAGTCTTTTTATTTATGGTGAATTTGGTTATATTTTTGATGAATTTAAAAAAATATCTAGGTGAGGGGATGAGAAGATCACAAAGTATACTAGTCTGGGATCTAAGATCAAAAAAATGGGAAAAAAAACTCAACTTTGATATGATATCCATGCTGTCAATATTCTGAATCTTAGATCATGTCGCTTGTTTTAGTTGTTATTCATCATCATCATCATCAATCTTCCAATGTCTGTTGTTGGACATAAACCTTCCCCAGGATTCGCCACACTTCTCTATCATGGGCGTCGTGGAGCCAGTACCTTCTGAATTTGTCTACCTCGTCTCTCCGTCTAATACTGTGCCAGCCTCAGTTGCGCATGTGATCTTTGGGGATCCATGTCGTAAGTCACAATGTCCATCAGTTGTCTACCATTCTTACAACATGGCCAGCCCACTGCAATTTGAGATTTTTAATAGCTTCTATGATGTCCCTGACTCCTATCTTCTTCCAGATGTTCTGTGCTGTCTTGTAGTCTCTCCATATGAGGCCCATCATAATTCTTCCATATGCACGTTACATAGTTCTCAATTTGTGGATCCATCTCTTGGTTAGGTTCCATGTTTCAGCTCCATACCTGCTGTGTATGACCTGATAAGACTCTAAGTGGTGTCTGAAATCATTATGCTGTAATATGATAACAATTAATGGGTAAACATCATTATATTTCATGTGCACTCAAAAATATAGAATTATGGGATTTATCATGAATTAACACCCAAAACATATTCAAAATAGAGTGGCAAGATTTTTATCAGCCCTAAGCCAACTTTTCAAAAAACCAGAGAGAGATGTAAAGAATATGTTTATACAAAATATATACCCTCAAAGTCGCAAATTTGAAATGTGTTTCATTTAAGCCTGGATTTGGGGCAAAACTGACTTCCTGTGACCTTTCGACCTCTCCAGACCCCCACAGGTCATCCAATCAAATGCTATTTTATATAATTTTCAGGCTGGTATTTTAACAAAGAGAATGAGGGTAAATTTGTTGATTCCGAGTCTTTGGATCACTGGATATGGACAATAACATGTCCTCTATCCCTAAATTCTTCAATTTTGGCAGTTGCCAGCTAAAGTCAAAAATCGTCCCTACTGAATTCTTGCAATCCAATCCAAGTCACTTTTCTTGTGTCCTACACCCACACAGACACGACCCAAGTGTCAGAAATTACACCACATTGTTGTCACATCAAAGTTGGATTTGGTGGCCTTGGATTCAAGACTGTACAGACCATGGGGGATAATTCAATTTTGCAAGACCTACACATTAAATGATGGATTGTTCTTTAATTTTGACCACATTCCTTTAGTGTTTGATGGAGCCTATGATATGATTTTTATCATATTGATTTTTCAACTAATTATGTCACCAAAATGTTTACAAATGAGATTTTTAATTCGGGTAAGAATCTTTTCGAGTGAAGAAAAATTTTTTTTTTAATTTTGCTACTTGAAAATATTTTTGCCTGAAACCTGTGCGGGGCACTCCCTCCTCACCCGGGCCCTGGGGTATTGCCCTACCTGCCCCTCACAGCCCTGCTTCTCACAAGATTTTTTTCCTAATGAATTCCTTTATCAATTTTTTTTTATTCATCATTCTTGTTGGGTAAAGACCAACTAAACACTTGTTTCTTTTCATAAAATAAAATAACTTTGATTGTGCATCTTTTAGATATGTAAATAATTGCATCAAGAATTCCGAGAGGTATAGTACTGAAACATTATGTATGCATTGAAATTTATAACACCTGACAAAAGTAAACAAAGTTCTGTCAATGTAGGCTAGCCTACACTGTGCTTACCAATGCCTATCTATTACTGTATGAATGCACTTCAATACAGACAGTACTTGTACAATATTTTTTTATTTCATACTGAAAGACTACTTGCTACAGTATTATCTGGTAAAAATGTTGAATGCAGATTCACATTTGTAGACAGCTGATGTTGATATGAAAGCATGCCAAGGCCAACATGGGCTAAGTAGTGAGCATAATGATGCATGTTATATACATTATCTAAAATATATCCTGTTTAAGAATGTGCACATTATGTGTGACCATCTGTTATAATGCATTATTTTAGCTATCTAGTCAGTACAATTAGTGTAGCTATGGTCCAGTATGCCATAATCCTGTACAGTATACAGTATTATATGATGTTTGCCTAATGTCCGACCTTGAAACTTTCTGGAATTTGTCAGGTTCTAGAGAGGAAATATTTAATGGTTTTATAAGAAGGGGTTCTATTTACAATGTAGCTATAAAGTTAAACTGCACTCTCATTTCCTATTCATCAGATGGGAATTTCTCTTTCTCTCAGCACTTATGCCAGTTTGGAAATATTTTTTTAAGGAATCTGACACTAACCTGATAATAAAACATGTTTTTCTTAGAAAAAAAAGTCCTAACCCTATCTCTAATGCTTATCCAAACCCAAACGTAATGATAAAACATGAGTACAATTTAAATCTGATAGTCCATCTCGATGTACAAACTACTCACACAAAAAGAAAAATTGATTTTTAAGGTTTTAGAAGGGGGGAACACAGAGCAGCCCTGGGGTGTATGCTGGTCTGCACATATTTACCCGTTTGGGTATGTTGGCCCAACCAATTTGATTTAATGAAAAATTCTATGAAATATCATTTGCTTTCCAGTGTAGTTTCATTTGAAGATTTTTTTTTGCTGGGGGCAACACTGGGTATCCCAGCCTATATATATATACATATACATATACATATATATATATATATACATATATATATATGTACATATATATATATACATACAAATATATATGTATATGCATACATATATATATATATATATATATATATATATATATATACAAACATATATATATATACATACATATATATGTATATATACATATATATGTATATATATATATATATATATATATATATATATATATATATATATATATATAACTTTTTTTTCTCCCCTAACTCTATCTTTTTACCCCCTTAGTAAACTACTTTTTTTCACCTGTCTCTTACTACTCTTTGATCAAACTAATTAACCATTCCCTTATATTGTCACAGAAAGTGAGACCTTCAAAAGCAGGTAGGAACATTCAGGAAAATGATACAGATTTTTCTCCTACTTCCAGAATTTGTTGTTTTACATTATCATTAGAATGCATGAAAGTTTTTATTGTATTTGCTTAATCAATCCCACCAAAGATATCACTGGTTACTTGAATGGATAGTAATTATTTAAAAGCAAATATATCTATTAATGGGATCTTCTTATTTTTGAAAGTTGAGCTTGCTCTGCCAAAGGCTTGCCATCTTAGTTTGAGCAAAGAATCACACTTATCCTAAAAAGAAGGGTGTATAACCAATGCATCCTTCCAATAGTCACTTATGGAGCTGAAACATGGAACCTAACCATGAGACAGACTCGCAAATTGAGAACCATGCAAAGTGCATATGAAAGAATTATGATGGAGAGACCACAAGACAGCACGGTACATCTGGAACAAGACAGGAGTCAGGGACACCATAGAATCCATTTAAAATCTCAAAGGCTGTGGGCTGGCCATGTTGCAAGAATGGCGGACAACCGACGGACATAATGACTCACGACATGGATCCCAAGAGATCACATGCACAACCGAGGCCAGCAGAATATTAGATGGAGAGACAAGCTCCGCGACACCCATGATAGAGAAGTGTGGCAAATCCTGGAGAAGGTCTATGTCCAATGACGGACATTGAAAGACTGATTATGATGATGATATCTATTAAGATCACAGCTTGAATTTTCATTAATATAATTTTCTATGTAGTGATTGTATTGAACTTATTTGTGATATTTATAAGAAATAAAGCTATGTACTATTCATTCATTTAAGATAAAAGCATTTGTGTGCAGTGTTTTAAATAAACAAAAAAATCATGTACAGAATTATCTAACATTACCAGAATGATTATTATCATTATCGTTATTATAATTTCAAGTATTTGCATGTTCAGGCCAGAAATGTAGTGGTTGTTGGGGGGTTGTTGAGTTACAGCAAGATACCACTTATTTAGTATCCTCACAGATCCTCACAACATTGCTTTAGTCTGTACAATCTCAATCCTTCCTCGAATTTCCACTTCCTCAGGTATCATTTCAAGTGTTTCTGTAGCAGTTCCCAATTCAATTGCTTCAAATATTTTTGGCATGACTGTAGTCCTTGTGCTCCACAGTGTCTTCAGTAGTATTTTGCTATGAATTCCCTTCATTTCATCTTCACCCTGTGGTCTGCTGGCAGACTTTCATTTCCTTATTTATAACTACAACATACCTTCTTCTTACTTGGATGAAGTGATTGGTCTGGACCTCAAAGTTCCTGAGTATTTTACTCTTTTCATATTTCTGTACTCATTCAGTTTTCACACCAATAGTGACTGGTAGGTTACACTGGAAACTAAGCGACAGCTAATCTCCCCCATACTTCAGCATTATCCTTAGTATTCTATCTGTTTTCAATTGTGCTATCATCTGGATGATTTTGATTCTTCCTCAGATTTATGAATTCCTCCATCTAACAACAATTAGTACAACTATTACTTTCATGTTCAATAATTTCTGCAGTCCTTTGGTGTGGTCAAGATACTCATCCAGGCTTTTGCTTTCTTTAACTTTTACACTGGTGGTTTACTGGGGCAGTGGAATCCACCACCTGAAATGTTCTATTTCTCTTGCTTACTAAACAAGATTTGGTTTTCTGGCTTGGATTGGATGGTCTATTTAATTCTCAAAGTCCAAGAGGATTTTATGTTTCATTCTCTTGCACAGATTCTGGTTTGTAAATACATCTTTGGTCGGTATGATCAAACATTTTCTTATTTTATATATATTTATATTTACATTTATATTTATATCTATATTCATACCAATACCACCACCACCACCACATACAGAAATTTTATATTGTGTAAATTCTTTCCAGTGATAGAAGCATGTGCACACTTTTGAATTTGACATATACAATCAATATCTTTCCAAAATAAACTCAGTATGCTATCTATAGAATTTTGAATCTTTTGTGCACACATTGATTTCTTTTGTGCACTGATTGCAAAACATATATGTGTGCACATGTGCACAGCTTGAAGGGAACAGTGCTTGACAGTTGGAATTTTGAATCTTTTGTGCACACATTGATTTCTTTTGTGCACTGATTGCAAAACATAGATGTGTGCACATGTGCACAGCTTGAAGGGAACAGTGCTTGACAGTTGGAATTTTGAATCTTTTGTGCATACATTGATTTCTTTCGTGCACTGATTATGAAATATATATATTGCACATGTGCACAGCTTAAAGGGTAAAATGTTTAGCAATCAACATAGCTGGTCCCAAGCCCAGGTAAAGGAGTAGGTTTTGGAGTAAGTCCGGTAACCCATAAAAACCTACTTGCTACTGAAACCACAGTTGAGTGGTTGTGGCTCTAAGCTCCAAATGGAATCTTCAGGAATAAACAACATTTAACAATCCGCAGATACCTCAGCAGGTATTTTAGCTGAGCTTTGGAAGAATGTATGCCTCCCACTTCAGACAACTGACCTCAGCCAACCATAATACTCTTTCTCAAGAATGGTGATAGTTACACGGAAAGCAATTCTGCCACAAGCGGATTCTTCTTATTATAACCCCAAAAGGTTTCTTTGAATCACAAAATAATCAGGCTGATGGTTGGGAAGAACATACCTGGAAAAGTATTAGAGTACTTGCGGATTGGAGGATCTTCCTCTAGGAAAATTGTCTACGTTGTGATAGCTGCTATAAATAAACACAAACACACATGAATAATATCATTTTCGCCAATAACGCAAACAGAAAAATATATCCAAATTTGTCCCCAAATGAATTTGCATTTCTTTTACTTACATTTTTTAAATTGTAAAAAAATCTTTTTTTATCAATTTGCTTACATAAAGGAAAGTACTAATACTGAAATATCTATAATAACGTGATTTGTGAATAAAATAGCATCTCACTCTATCTCTTTTCCTATCTCTCTCTCTCTACATATATATATATATATAAATATATATATATTACTGTGTCTTTCACAGACAGCTGTTTCGTTGTATTACAACTCTTCAGTGTGGCTATAGACTATTCATTATCCCATCCAGTACCACGAGGTAGGATCAAAACCTTAGCTTCAGACCCGGAGGCTGGTATCCTCTCTCTATTCCACCGAATTGAACGGTCAGTGAGGTTGAATTTAAGCAATATATTTATTTATCGTGTATATTCCTCATCCACCAGAGTGCTCCATTCCATGTTGGAATATATATAGAGAGTGAGAGAGAGATGCAAGAGAGAGAGAATATATAATTTTTATAGAGAGACAGGAAGAGGAAGTGATGGAAAAAAGGAGAGAAAAGAGTGTGAAAACTTAGATTTGGAACAATGTCCCTGATCATATAGTACAAAGAATAAAAATATCACACCAAGTTTATGTGCATTGACAAGAAATCAAACCTGAAACATGCATGATAAAGTTTCATGTACTGCACAACAACACCAAGCAATTTCCAACGTTGTGTAAAGTTGAATAAAATCTCTGAATTCACAATTAGTGACATAAGAGAATACTTGCTATAAAGCAGTGGTTAGCCATGAACCATCAAGATAATGAATCTGTTGACATTAAAGATCTATATTGACAGTTTCACAAGTGACTCATGGTGGATAATATCAGTCATGTTCCATCATATGCATAGCAAAACTTTCTGTGGATGAAGTCCCGATTCCATTGTTTGGATTGGTTTGACATAAGGTGATAACCACTGCTTTTTGCATTTGATATTGATATAACGTACCCATTTCACATGTCCTATAACAATCTGGTGAAGAAAAAGGCTAGTTTTCACTGCTGGTCAATGGATCGTTGCAAATGTTGCAACATTACATTCATTCCCTGTTAAAAGTTAATGAGGAACCCATATTGATCCCTTTGAAAAGAAAGGTAGTTTACTGAGTGGGCAAGAAGATTTCTGAATTGGAAACTAACCCCATGTTGCTTAACATTTAGATAAAAATATAGATTGGCAATGAGGACTGGAAGGGATAAGGGGGAGAATGAGAAGATATAAGCAAAAAACAAAAGGCGTAGAGGCATGAAATAATGAGCAATCTTAATTGTCAATACCTGTGGAACTTCCACTGGTTCAGCTAGTTGTTTAATATTAGCTTACACTTATGATTTATTATTACTAGCTGAAATAGCTGCCCATAGGACAAGATTTCCTATTAGTTTTTGCCTTGAAAGGGTCTTTGACCCAAATAAGAGATAAGATTTGTTTTTTCAAGGGATACCTTAATACCTCTGGCTACAATGCACCAATTCGGCTACCTAGAGTTCACTTACAGATAAACAGAATCAGACTTCAAGTATCATATAGATAAACAATAGAAATCATGTCATTTTTATTGGAGAGGGTACAAACTCAGACAACATATTATTACGTTTTTTTCAAAGACCAATTTGTAAAAAAACATGCCCTGCGGCCCCTTCAGTGAAAGAAAATTTGGTGGCCATAGCAGTAACAATCCTTGATTTATGCTATTATGGACGGACAGACATTTAGTGAATTAGAATTATAGTCATTTTTTAGGTAAGCACAAATGCAGCGAAAGGTCGATTTTGACATAAACCTGAAGAGTATTTTTTTCTTTATCTGAACTGCTTGTCAACACCATCAACAAGCAAAAAAAGATTCAAGAATTTTTTGTTCTATTTGTTGAAAAAGACAAATGTATATATTCTCACTTTGAATGAGTGACTTTGATAGTTGTAGGGCTATTTTTTCATTTTCTGATTAATGGCATATTTTCTAAATTTTCAACTGAGGTTTAAAGTATATTTTTAACTGATTTAATTCTGACTGGATGTCATCTTACTCAAAAAGTAAATATTTTTAGTAACCATGAATGATATTTTATAGATATTTTATAAAATTGGATAAAGGGGAAGATGATCAATTCAACAAATATTTCCAAATTTTTCTCAAAAAATAAACTTTCCATAGATAAACATATTCATAAGTCCAGGAAATTGAATTCAAATCCGATAACTAGTTGATTTTTGGTTTAATTTTAAATCCCAAGTCTGCTTTGAATGATTTTCTGGGGCCATCCCATTGTTTTCCCAGAGTGAACAATTCTTCAAAAGCAAAACCTCCTGTTCTAAGCATCAGAAACTAAGTATCTCCATTTGAATTTTTCCTAATCATCTTTTTTACGGATAGAGTATAGTTTTATAACAAAAAAAATTAAATCGGTGCATAAACCGGTCAGATTAATTTACTCTCATTTACTTATCTGAGACTATCAACCTACTATAGTGGTTCTCAAACTTCATTGTTTGACAGCACTCCATATCATAATATATATTTGACTTGTGTGGCACACCAATGGTTAAAATGGAATGAATAACAAAAGACCATTTCAGTAGTCAATGAACAAAGTTTTTAATGAAGAAATAAAGAACAACATCTATATTTATCACATCATTGAAAAAAAAGGTGAGTTGAATGCACTCCATAAAAGTACCAGCAGTTCAGACATATTCAAATGTTATTTTTATATCTATCCAAGGAACACTGTCCCACAAAGAGCCTGTAAAATTTTTCTTTTAAATTAACTTGATCATGGATCGAATTAGAGGGAAAGTTTACTCATCCAAAAATAATTTGTCTCGACTGATCCAAAAATATCTAGTTGTTAGAAAAATGATCTAAAATACCCTACATATTATTAAGCCTTCATTCACTACATGCTGTAACAAAATATAACAAATAACTTTATAAAGAATGAATCAAATAATAATTATGTCAAATTCATTATGTGCAAGATGTATTTTCAACTGAAATACAATTTTGTTTTCTTGAATATTATTCTACATGTAGAATTATCTGAACCTCATAGAAAAATATCTAAACTTATCCAACATCTAAAATATATCTAAAAACAATTTCTCATATTTTAATGCAACAGAAAATATCTAAATCTAGATATGAAATATCTTAGTTGGTAACACTGACTATGATGACTTTGATCTTTTTGGTTTACCATTCCTGTTCCTCCACATCAAATGAAGACCTTTCAAGATCAGGTGAACAAATTTTGCATACAAAAAAGTTTACATACAGGGATACAGCAACATAGTCACCTTTGAAGTTCATATGGACAGAAATCTATTGGGGTGTTTATTTCTGCTCCAGTTGAATATTTTTTTAATTAAAAAGATATAAAAAATGGGATGAAAGGTCTTATTTTTTTAACTCGACCAGCAGTCAAGAAAGCTAAGAAATTTACATGCCCGAGAGAGAATTAACTCAACTAAGTCAAGTGGTCAAGTTAAATCTCGTAGGCGGTGCACAATCCTCAAAAATTTCCTTGGCACACCATTGTACTACCGAACATTATAGAGAATTAAAACCCTTTTAACAATACGTTGATTGTGAAGAGTGATCAAATGAAAAGAAATCACTATGTATTCCATTTCATTTTTATTTCTGGAATCCCCAAAATATTTCATAAGGATCATATACATATATATATGTGTGTATACATATATATATATATATATATATATATATATATATATATATATATATATATATTGTCCTGTCATTCTTATAGTATTATAAGTAGCTATCAGCCCCACTCCCTTCCTACTCTTTTATTGAATTACCTGACTTTCTCTCTTCCTACCTCTTAATAAACTGACTCTCTTTTTCTACCCTCACACTCTCTACCTTGTCTGTCACACATATTGCATCAATAGTAGCAATTAACCGAGCCTATTGTTGAACGTTTATGGTAACTATCAGCAAAGGAACTTGGCACGGAACTGCAATGGTAAGTTTGGCTGATTATGTCCAGATTGCCTCATGTGGTCGGGATTTATACTGTCTGTTTTTCAAGATGATTACCCTGGCCAGTCAGATACAAACACTTCTGCCAATAATTAATTTCAAGTTCACAGATGAAAGTTGCATTCACTCTACTTCGTCATTTATTCAAGATCAGCAGAGATTTTGAACTGAGTGACACCATGCATAACATTCGATCAGCCTCTTTGGCTGAAAGCTGTTGAGATCACACAGTAAAAGAATTTGGATGTAATATACTGGTTAGGAGGCTTTCATATGATCATCTGCTTCTTACGAAGTATTGGCTCCTTAATGAATGGTTCAGGACTACATGAACCACAAGAAATATGCTATGGCCTAACTTGATTGATCATATGATGTGAGGAAAGGCAATTTCACAGGTTTTGCGTGGTCACTTCGTGGTTGAAGCAGCTTTGATGACATGGCTTAGCAATTCAGTTTTACCTGATAGGTACTCCACCAAATGGAGCCAACAGTTGAGAAAAGAAGAGTAAAAAGATTCAAAATGGAGGTATTGAGTCAGATAAACAGGTCGATAACAGGTCAAATGAACAATTTACAAATGCAGAAACACCTGGACTCAGCAAATCTGATGCCATTGAGTGGCAGGATATTGCAAGTTACCTCCTTTGTGCTTTAACAGTCAACAATAAATTGAAATAATCCATAGTTTTTCAATCTTTGTTAGATGTTCTTCCTAGTCATAGTAGTTTCCTTGAAAGCAAATCTCAGACTTCAAAATTTTGGTTACAGAATATCAAGTAGATAATCTCTATCTTGTTCAATACCACCATTTTGAACCTCTTTATCTTTCTTCTCCAAACAATCGACTTCATTTGGTGGAGCATACATCTCAAATTCTTTGGCTGTTTGATCTCAACAGCTTTCAACCAAGGAGGCTGATTGAATATAATGCAAGGTGTCAGATCGAAATCTTTGCCTGATTTTGAATTAATGACAAAGAAGTATGAATGCAACTTTCATCAGTGGACTTGAGATCAATTATAGGCAGAGATATTGTTTCTGACTGGCCAGGATAATTAACTTGATAATTAGCCTGCATGAATCCCAAACAACTGGGGCAATCTGGGCGTAATCTGCCAAACATATAAATGCAGTTCTATGCCAAGTCCGTTCAATGACGGTTACTATAAGTGTTCAACAGGCTCAGCTGATTGCTGCTATTGATGCAAAAAGTGTGACAGACAAAGTAAGAAGAATAAGGGGAGAAAAGAGAGTCAAGTAGTTTGATAATAGGTTGGGAAGAAAAGAAAGTAAGTTAATTCAATAAAAGGTTAGGGAAGGAGAGGGGCTGATGGCTATTCATGATACTATAAGTGTGACAGATACAGCTATTGTTATTTGTACTAGTATACCTCCTGTCATAAAAAATGACAACTATTTTATTAATTATAGAAAATGGCAGCTCAAACCAATTCTGTTTACAATCACATTCTTAAAGTGTACTGTTGACTACAAACACACTTATTATCTTTTGTTTTTTTTTATTACTTTTTCTATCTCTATTTTTTTTACTATTGTTTCAATTCAGCATTTTTATAATGTCATTAGGACATGAATGAAATTATATTCTCCTACATTGGTTGCAAGAATTAAATTTTATTCTACTTCTTTAGTTGCATCCCTTAGCATGACTGAAGACATCTGCACATTGCTAATCATTAGATGTGTGGATATGATAATCATGAAATATTTTAAGTACTTCAGAAATAAAAATGATGTAGAAAATAGTAATTTCTTTTCATTTGGTCATTTCTTCAAAATCGACACATTGGTAGAAGGTTTTTAATTCTCTATAATGTCCGATTGATTTTTGTTTATACTGAAGTGTGAAGTAAATAACTAAGTCAATCAATATTCCAACGTATTGATAAATACAAGTCTCTCCTGCTATGTGAAAGTAGAGCGTTCCTATCAAAACCTTTCATAAGTTGAAAAGCAATTACCATTAATTTACATGGTAAAATCTTTGAGCAATCACAGAACCCCCCCCCAAAAAAAATTATGAAGGTATCATGTTAGGTTGAGTCATCAGAGGTTAGTTGGTGGGAAGTACTGCATGGTAAATTTGGTAAATATAGCTATTTTTCACATGCTTTTTTTCCCCCCCAACATTGGATTTGAGTGGGTTTTGGATATGCTATTTTAGACTACCCACCCTATCAATGTTGCAAAATTTAGGTTGGCCTTGATTTTTCTGGCTTCAGCCTATTTCTACTGAACTATTACTGCCTTTAAGAATTTTTCACAGCATGCGATTGCCAACATGACACTCATTAAAGTCTTTGTCTCTCTTTGGGTTAACGGTTACCATAAAGAATAAGTGATTCACAGCCTGATAGAACAGATGTTTAACTAAATCTAGGCCTCATTGTTAACTATTTAACCTTGATTTCAAAGTAGTTGGTTTCTTTCAGCTGGGCATATTTCAAAAGCGATATTACTATCTGAACAAACTTATGTAAAGATAGAGAGCAAATTTCATAAAAATGATTTCTCCATTGATTCAATATGCACTTGAGAGGATCATCACTACTGCAAATTTAACATATAGATTTTCCATGTATTTTACTATATTCATTTCTAGATGATTTATATATTACTTGGAATCAAATTGAATGTAATGTTTAAAGAAGTTAGACATTTAAAAAAAGCAAATGGAAACAGTCAGGTGATCAACATCTTTTGGCAGCATGTGTTTGGGGTGATCAATTAAAAATTTGAAAAAGGTGTGATCAATGAATAAGCTACCTCTCGTTTTGTTGGGGTGATCATTAAATGAGTCAGAATTTAAAAAAACAGAAAACAAAAACGAACAAGCATGAATACTGTCAGACAAATACTGAAGTAACAATCTAGTATAAACTTAAATTAAACCCTCCATAAAATTTATTTGGGAGAGGAATTAAAAAAAAACGAACTTTTTTTCATAATATGATTAGTATTAAATGTTTAAATTTTCAGCCCCCTAGCTCCAAGGGTGCGACCTGTTATACATATATAGATAGCCAGCCACACCCACTTGAAAACTGAAAAAATCTATATTGACAGTTTTTAAATTTTCAGCCCCCTAGGTCCAAGGGTGCGATTTTCAGCCCCCTAGCTCCAAGGGTGCGACCTGTTATACATATATAGATAGCCAGCCACACCCACTTGAAAACTGAAAAAATCTATATTGACAGTTTTTAAATTTTCAGCCCCCTAGGTCCAAGGGTGCGATTTTCAGCCCCCTAGCTCCAAGGGTGCGACCTGTTATACATATATAGATAGCCAGCCACACCCACTTGAAAACTGAAAAAATCTATGTAGACAGTTTTGTTTAACAGTTTCTAATAAATGCGAAGGATCTTCTAAATCCCATCATCTCATTTGAATCAATCGGAGTTCATTTTGATTTTTATGGGTTTTCATGTTTATTTGTTATTTCCCTTGAATTATGGAAAGCAATTATATTTTTTAAAAATCAAGATAGAATTTAAAAGTTTTGTAAACGTTTCAAATCATTTCTCACCCTTTCAAAACCGAAAAATAATGACTAAATTGAAACCTGGAAAAATGTTTTAGTTCTATCTTGCTCCTCTTGTTAACAAAATTGTTTGATTTCTTGGTCAACCTATACGAACAACAGATAAAAAAATACTTTCGGTTCGTTAAAAGGCTCAACGTTGAGCCAAGTAAACGATAGACTCATTTTCAACTGCTAAATCGGTTCGATTCGTTACAATGCACTCACTATTCTAACCTTAAGTACATAAACCATATACACACAAAAAAAAGAAGAAAAAAAAATGTTAGCTAGCACCCTGTTCATTAAACAAACAAGTTTGCTAGTGACAAGTTTAAGTATCCAAGTAAATATTACTCATCTACGATTTGTTCACTTCCATGGAAAGTTGTGTCAGTTTGATAAGACTTGATCCAATATGAATTAATTAATATAAAATAAACAAAGAAGTAAAATTTGTATTAATGAAGTTCAATCTAGATAAAATAAGTAGGTCTGGTTAGTCATTTATATAGACATCGTCACCTGCCCAACGTCATTTGGTAGCATGTTGTGTTGAGGGTGATCAAAATTGGGAAGAAGGGGTGCCCGGCTGATCAATGAATCAAGTTATTTCACTCGCCTTCTGTTGGGTGGTGATCACTGTAAAAAAAATGTCCGAATAAAAAACAAGCAAACAAAAAAAAAAAACAACAAGTGTGAACGCTGCTGCCAGATACAAAGTAAAGGTCCAATTTAGCATAAGCTTACATTATGGATTGAATCCCCTTCCCCCAAGAAGAAATCTCTTTTACAAAGTGTGGGGGGGGGGGAATTAAAACAATTTTTTAGATAAGAAGAACATGAAAAATTTGAATTTTCAGCCCTCAAGCTCCAATGTCCGTACCCATGACACATGCATTCAGCCAGCCAGACGCTCTTGAAAACTGAAAAAAATTACATAGACAACTTTCGTGACAGTTGTAGTTGACGGTTTCTAAAAATTACACACGCGCACTATATGCCGATGATACGAGCATAAATCATGTGAATTGTAATAACCGAATCCAAATTTTTTCTGTACTTTTTTTGCATTATCTTTGCAGCCAAATTGTTTTCATGTCGTCATATAATTTTTTTTATGAAATTCCACTATTTTTATTAATCTGAATGAAATCGTGTAGTATCGGATATTTTGTCTCTAAAAAAATTGTCACCTCCATATCATTTACACAACTGAACTTCTCGAAAGAAGAAAAAAACGCTGCTTATTGAAGTCGAAAAATAATAGATTTTGATATTCATTGCTGACAAAATCTAAAAATTCAATTTCTACGCCGGTAAGATTAGTGCCCTAACTTGTTTCGTTTTGTTTTGTTCTAGTTTTGTTAAAATAAACAAACTTTATTTTCTTTTTAATGTTACTTGAGCGTCACCATTTCTTGTCGTCTGCTTCAGCCATTTCTTCCCTGCAAGATGCGTTCGCATATATTTTTTTGTTTAAGTATTTATTGCTTTACTGTTTCTATTTCATTTTAGAATATATAATTTTCAACTGCTCCTTTGAAATAAGTTCTACTCTTTTGTTTAGAATATACAGTATTCGTAGAAGTTTAAATACTATCGAAGGGGGTGAATTTTGAATAGCAGCAGTTATCATTATTTTTTTGTGGGTAGCCCTGTTTTTCACGTTTTATTTCACCATAATTGATCAACAATGAAAATGATTGTCAGTTTTTGCCAATTCCAAAAGAAAGTTTGAGAGCTTTTACGCTTGAATTTCGACAGAAAAAAGGCTAGAAATAATCACCAACACCAATAATAAATAATATTGATAAGATTTTGAGCAAAGATTTTTTAAAATTTGATAGCATCGATAATTTTTGCAAGCTCATATAAGAATAAGCCTAAAACCTGATAATCATATTTTAACAGCAGAAATTAAAAAAATAAATTATTGGTAAAATCTGAGTTAATTCATGTACTTTGTTTAGCGTACTTAAAGTGTGTTTTATTTGTAGAACAAATAAATAAGGATTTCATCAAATTATTTGACAGCAATTAAATTTTTGTTATAAAGTGTAGTGATATGATATTTTCTTAAGATAGGAGAGGATATTTAGTCTCATAATATTCTTGGCCTTCAGTTATTTTGTTAATATCTAAATTGAAAAATCACAATGTATGATTTTTTTGCAAATTTATTTTTTCTAGTTACTTGAAAAATATATCTGAATTTTTCAGATAAAAAAAAATATTCAGAATATTAACCAAAACAAAAAATATCATGTTTTATTTCTTGGGAAATGAAGGTGATATTGAACAAAAAATATTCAGTTGTTAAAAATATGAAATGTCATTTTTGAAAAATAATGAGATGAAGGATGATAAAAATCACAAAAACCATAAATATTTAATCAAAATATGGTCTACTTAAAACAATAATCTTTTTCAATGATCTTTTAATGATGATATGAAATATATCTTTATAAAATTTGATAGGTCTAGTTGTCACAAATTCAGTAAACGCATGAATTATGGCTTTGCAGATCATTTTATTACTTTATCACATTTTTTTGCTAGAAAAGATGATGATCTGATGGAGAAATGTCTGGTGAATATGGAAGATGCTGCAAGACCTCATACCTAAATTCTTTAAGCGTAGACTCTGTCAACTCAAAGGTCTTATGTGGGGCCTAGCAGCATCATGGAGCAATTCATTCAGATTGTATGAGACCCATTTTTCCAACTTTTCAATCCTTCCAATTGTCTTGAAATTGTACAGTTGCTGTTGAAGTCTTAGTCTTTAGAAAGTGTTCAAACCATCGTGAGTCATTGGTCATTGTTTTCAATGATTCTTCATTAAGAATAGATTTCAGCCTCCCTTGAGGTTTATTATTATCCATATTTCTAGTCCTAAGCCTATAGAACCAACACTGAACTGTAAAGGTGTTCACTGCTGTGCTTTGTTGACTTTATCAGCAGCTTGAGCAGCATTATATCCTAATTTGAAATCATACCTTAAAATTAGTCCAACCTCGAGGATAAACACTATCACTCAGAAATCTTCAATAATAATGATCCATCTCTCTATTTACATTAAATCTGCAAAAAATGCAATTACATTAGTCAATCTTTCACCTTTAGCAGTATTCTCTATGATGTACAAAAATGACATTTCATGTATGATGACCAAATAAATATTCTGGAAGTAGTAGATGTCTAAGTTCATTTATATCTCTGCCAGTTTGTATATTTGCTGTATTCAGTTAGATATATATATGCAATATATAAGCAAGACTTAGTTTTGGTGCCGAAGTCCATGTATGGGGCACCCAGTGAAAATTAAACTCATGCCTCAATTACTATCCATTATACCACAAGGCTGAGATGATAAAGATGACCTTTTCATCATATTTCATGCTTGTTGATATGTAGGGAAAACTGGAGCAAAATGGATTTGAAAAAATTATCATTGGTTTAAGTCAATTTTATTAATATATTTGGGTATATAAAAATAAATATCAACTCTGTTGGCTGTGAAGTATATTATATAATGATTTGTAATATCTAAGTTGTTTTTATTATTATTTCTGATTCAATGCACTCAAGCAATAGTACACAGTGTATCATCCCCTGGGGAACAGTGAATCAACATGAATTTGAATGATTCAAAGAAGTACTAGAGTGAAACCAACCACACATTTGATTTAAGTATTGTTGAATTAAAGACTGTTGCAAAAAGTGATCATAAAAATCTCTCAAACATTCATTGGTATACGAAAGAAAACATTTAACATACAATCATAGCAAGCAAAAATTTCCATATTTTTTTCTAACTACAACCAAAAAAAGGATTCTGATGAGAGCCACTGAGTAAAAATAAATTTTCCATGCAATATGAAATAAACATCTACTGATGTGAAAGAGTGAGACACTTATTAGTAAACGTAGCTGTAATTGAAATAATCATAGATATAGTTCCATGTAGAAGCTGTGGAGAATCATGATTTTGATAGATATAAATGAATTTTTGCTGAAATAAAATTTTTCTCATTGATGATGCAAATTATTTATTTTTCATTTCAGATTCATTCAGTCACGGAACATTGCAAATTAAATGGAAACATAGAAAAGCAATCACCAAAAGTAATAAATCCAAATTAATAAACAAATAGAAAATCTATACTTCAATACACCACTGAAGATAATTTTTGATAGTATTTTTTTTTCTTCATGAGATATATTATTTTTCCTAATTCTCCTTAAAATCCTGGCTAAAAAAAAAACTTTTAATCTTAGTAAAGGGATATGACAAGCACTGAGTAATTGATAATTTCTTTACTTTCTGACAAGGAGAATTGCTGGAAACCATTCAGGTGATTACTTGAAGATCAATAAGCAAACAAAAAAGCTTAGAAAGGTTTGCTGCTAACCATTCAAGGATTGTCAGATTCAAGTCAATCCTATCCTGAAAGAAACTCGGTTTATTTAAATAAAAGAGTCACTTGGCAACTATATGAGAATGACGTTAAGAGAGATTTTAGCTCAAGATTGCCAGGAACTTATAAAGAAACAAGAAAAACTGCTTTGTATTATTAGTAGGTCAGATCAATCAAGAATAATTCAGAAAAACAAGAATCAGCAACGTCTACTCAATAAGATTGAGATAGGTTACTTCCTTCTTCAGGATAACTTTAGAGAAAAATTATTATGTGTTATAGATCTGCCAGTTCCCCAATGTATTTCTTTAAATGACTTTTCTGAGAAAATTGATATATTTACAGGAAACTGGAATAGGAAATTAAATATTTGTAAACAATACAATATTAATCTACCCAAACATGAGATCCTCCAATGGAACTGTACCAAAATTGATTCTTTCAATTCCACAGTTAATTTGTTTTTAGCTTCTTATCTGCCAGCAATTCCAATTCCAGAGTTGTTTGAGAATGTTATTCGATTTTTCCAACATTCAATACCACCCCAGCATTTTGACTTTCATCTGTGGAAATTAACAGAGAAGCAGCAAAGAATTCCCCCCAAATGCATTTCTATTGCAAAATTCAAAAATAAAAGTTTGTCCATTGGTGAAGTAAAGAATTCTGAAAATGAAGTAGAAACTAGAAAAATTGCAAGGGAAATGGATGAAAAGGAACATAGTGTAGTAATAAAGAATGTACAGCTGCAAAATTCCCAGTTGCATCAGAATGCTATTTTTTGCTTGTCAGATCAAAAAAGCTCTGAAGTTAGGAATGAAACTGGTGACAAAAATTTATTGAATTTCCCTAAAAGCCACTCGAGCTCAAAGAAAAGGATAATTGATTTAAGGTTTTTCGAATTAGCAATAGTTGAAAAGCAGGTGACGGACAAAATATTTTTCCTTTCAAATTGCAAAAATCTGGACTGGCACCTACTATTTGCAAATTCTTCTGGCAGAATCCAGAGTCAGTCTATCATTGATAAAAGCAATAAAAGTATGAAGTGGGTTTCATATGATGATAATAATAGGTCTAATTCTGATGAGAATCAAAGTCATAATGCTGAGAACAATGTAATTGGGGATATGTTTTCTGAACTTACTAAAAAAGAAGGTATCATGGACAGATGTACGGTCATGCCTTTCTCAAACAATAAGAAACATTATCAAAATAATGACTCTAATTTTTCCACAAACTGTCTCCTCAATATGAAATATATTAATAAAGCAAAATGTTCAGATATTGACTTGAAGAGAAGCTTAAATGCATTCAATATAAGTATAAAAGCATTTGGCTTATCAAACATACATAATGAGTGTGCACTCTGTAAAGAATCCTGGGCTACTCTTTTGATAAATTTTAATATTCAAACCATTGCTATGCATATACAGAAATTGATGCCTATATTCCTGTACGATTCAGAAAGTATACCTTATCATCTTCCTCCAATCTATAATAAGCACATTATCTCTTGTAGCCCACATCAGCATGGATTTAGCAGTGAATATAAGACTCAAAAATCAATTGCTTGGGGTAATAAAGCTCAACTGTCAGACAAAAGTCTGATCTGTGTTCACTATACTGATGGCTGCTCAAATTTCCAAGCAATGACTAATACAAGAGAATTAGATGCAAATAGTAGGATGGCCACTTACAAGTCTACTGCACAACTCCATGAAGGACCCTTGCATGTTTCAATATTATCAAATGAAAATAAATATAATGTTAATATTCCAGATCCATCCAAATCTGATTCCCAGATAGAGAATTTAATCACTGCTGGCTTGAACAATCTAATTGAAGAAGGCCAATGTAATGATTTTAAATCTAAATATCAATCTTTTGTTTCTAATGATAATAACTTAAGTGCTTCTAGTTGCACAGAAATAGCATCAAACCAAAATAAAAATTTAGCCCATTTCTCAGCTCAAATTAAAGCATCTGTTTCAATGGAGGGAAACATTAATTGTCCTGAATACAGAGATTTTGATTATAATTGTTGGACAAGCTTAGCTCAAGATTCTCATTTCATCTCTCCCAAAAGAAAACAATCTTCCTTGTGTAGAGATATAATCTCTGCTGAATCTGAATCTAAATCAAGGAAAGATACTATTCCGTCTAAAACAAGTGCTGAGCAAAATGATGACAAATTAGAGAGGATTGATGAATTAATAGTTGATGGAGATGAGCAGTACAATGAATATAAAGTTATCAAAAAACCTCGATTACAATTGAGAGAAGGTAGATGTTTTCATAAGGATCCACAATGTAGAATAGGTTCTGATGAAAACGGGCAAGATTTCCATGATCAGATTGTGCCAGCAAATGATGATCAACTCTCATTCCCAGAAGAACCAAATTCCCTGTATAATAATTGCTTGATTGGTAAGTTACAATTATTTTCATTACTTTTATCTTTTCACTTGGGGGACACCAACACTATTTTTTTCCTATTTTAGGAAAATGCAGGCATAAATATTTATTGTTTATATAGATAGATATAATACAAAACCATTTATTTGTTTTTTCTAAACTTTAAAATAAGACTGAAATAATTTTATAAATAAAGCAAGAAATCTTTGTAAATATAACTAGGCTACCCATTAGTATTGATTGTAAAACAATATTGTGTCTCCATGATATAATCCTAGCCAAACAAACAATTCAGCTGAGACCGTAATAAAGAATATAATTACCAAACCTGGAGTGCACGAGTGAATATAAAAATAAACAATAGGAACAAATATAGAAATAGAAATATAAAAAAATGAAGTGGCAAGAAATATTAAAACTAGATTTGTGGCTTTTTGTAGGTTTCTAAATTTTTCTCCTTTCCTTCTAAACAAAAGTCATCTGTTGCGGTGGGACAATGAAAAAAATTTGAAAAAAGAAAACAACTGATCGTCATGAAAATAGAAATCATAAAAAAAAGAAACATGTTTCAGAATATTTAAATAGATCAATTGATTTTATCTATGCGAGTCGATGTTGCGTGGGAAAGAAAAAAAAAAACAAATGGACAAATGATCTTGATGAATTATAAGCTATCTTTTGTCTGAAGGATACTTATCATTCGCAATCTTAGATACTAAATTGGCCTCCTGGGATGAAAGAAGCTGTCTTCAGCTTATATCTGCCTTTTTTTTTTACTTCAAAAGTTCAAATCACTGTTATTAGTGCTGATATATCCAAACTAATATTGATATTTTTAGACTTTTCAAGAGACATCCAGCTATCATAGTTCTCTTTCTATTCTCACCAAAGCAGGGAACAGGGGTGAAAATGAAACTTGATGTATAAAAAATAGGGTAAAAATTGGAATTAATTTTTGACTTTGATAGAAGTTTATGCTTCATTTTAAGAGCAATTAACTTGTTTTTGTTTACTTTGGAGTCTGGTGGTTGATTTCATTTCATACAAATAGATTTTGCATAATACCCCCAAAAGTTCCTTGATTCCTGCACTGGAGTTCTCTTGGCTTGCCATTTTATTGATCATAAAATGTTTATTTTCCTTCATATTTTGTTTGGAAATAGACAACAGTAGACCATGTGCTAGCTTCTTATTTCAGCCAAATTATTGACCAAATTTTTGCTTTTAAAACACTACTTTTAGATTGTACTAGACTTTACAATTTGTGTATCTATAGATATTCTAGAAAATGCGGCTCACAGATCAAATATATATGATTTTTTAAAAATGTTCTTTAACACAAATTTTTTATCATATAATCCCTTGGGAATATGAAACTTTAATTACAATTGCTTATATCTGTCTATCCTAAAGAATGATGGGTTTGTATTCATTATTTTTTTTTACTTCACAACAGTATTCAATAGTCAATTTCCAATCTATTAATGACACCTATGAGAAATGCCCAATTTCATGATTAATCATCAGTATTGTATATCTGTTTGGTGAAAATAGTTGATTCATCTTCTAACACTTTTTATTATAAGCAATAAGTTTACTATATATTTATAAAAATTTTCAATGGATATGACTGTAACTACAGAGACAAGAAACCAAATGCAGTATGCATTCATTTTAAATACAAGTAAGATAGATCAGCCTCGTTGATTTAGGTTAATGATTTGCTACTAAAATTGGCTCCTTTATTAATCATTTTAATTCGTAATATACATCGAGATTATGATGTCCATGCATGTGGAGGGGTGACTCATCTTAATTTACAAACTGATCAATCTTTTTAGAATCTTAAATATATGAAGTATTATTAAAATAGTACTTTTTAAACATAAAATATACGTACATACACATATACACACTCGTCGAAGGATTGAAGTATTTTTGGTGACATGTTGAAAACCCTAGTTTGTGACTGGCTTTCCACGGAATTAAGGTCGTATTGTTTCTGGTTATCACAGAGTATTCAAGAATATCAAGTAATGTAAGTTAGTGAAATTCCTGTATTCTTGATACAAAGGTTGCAAAATAGTTTGGATTTGAAGGACTCACAAATGAAGGATTCTATTAGATTATTTTTTATCCACTTTCTGCTACCATTCTATTAGATTATATATTCATCAAATCCAAATATACTTGACTAACTCCATATTTTCTCCATTGATATCTATACTTGAGCAATTTTTTATTTGGGTACGATTCGAGTTATAGTGATGTGTGTAGATCTGAAGAAACTAATGTCTTACCAAAAGGAACTATCAAATCATGTTGTTACCATGTCTTCATTTTCTGCTAGTTTTAAGTGTCGTAACATTTCCAACACTGAAGATTGAATGCTTGACCATATAAACTTTGGTTTCATACTCTGCCAGTAAACAAAGCTCACAACTTTGAAGAAACCGAATTATAAGTCCTAATGAATATTGTTGTCAATAAATGTCATAGCAACATGAAAAAAATTTTAATTGGTATGATAAAAAAAAATGTTAGATTGGAAAAATGTTTTTACAATACAATACATGATTTTTCATTAAGGCTGTTGTGTTTATTTTTTATTGTACACTAAACCCATCCTTATTCATCCAAGATGATTTCTAAGAAGCAAAACATTGTTACCAATCAATACTTGTCTGGAAATAGGCTTATTTCCAAACATATAACTAAGGCTGCTCACTTTAATTTTTACTTTGGAACAAACTCTGAAAAGATATTGAGATGATGAATACTTTTAGGATGAATAACATAACTCAGATGATGCAGTAGTTGTGTAACTGGAAGCATACATGTTTATAATACTTACCCAATACTTCTTTTTGATTGCTTCTTAAATTATTGAAACAGGTCTGGTTACTTAATAGAAATCATAACATGATCAATGTCTTTTTGCAGCATGCTGTATTATGGGTGATCAATTGAAAAATTTGAAAAAGGGTTGATCAATGAAGAAATTACTTCTCTGGTCTTTTGTTGGGCAGTGATCACTAAAAAGATCTGAATTTTCAAAAATACATGAATGCTGTCAGACACAAATTTCAGGACCAATTGAATTGAATACTTAGCGAAGTGAGTATGTGATACAAAAGTCATTATTAGCTGTAGTTGTAATCAGGGCTGCCAGTAGCTTTTCCTGACCCCCCCCCAAGAAATCCTAAGAATCCACATTGAAATAAAAAGGAAGATAATAATCCAGATTCTGCTCAAAAAACCTAATAATCCTGTGTTAGTTAATAGGCTAAAGAGAATTTAAAACAATAGAACATTACTTACGAACACTTTATTCTTTTCATTATATTGGCTTGCACGTCTGTGTTCTTTCAGCCCATCAAACAATACAGTTGTTATTCACTCAAAGCATAAACAATGACTCCCCTACTAGTCCATAAACACACTTTGGTCTAAGGGGGAAAACTCAATAATAAAATGGAGGTACATTCTTAACAGCCCCCCCCCTTTCTTCTCTTCTCTTTAGAGGTAAACTTAATCTTTATAACAATAAAATAAAAATGTTTTCTGTGTGCCACAAAAATAAAAAAAAATGAATAAACATATTTTTCTACAGATTGTTGATTCAATCTTTCAACAACATGATGCCTCCAACCTTCAGGTAAGCATAATCAGTATTTTGTGGAACTTCCAACTGATTGTCATCCTTTCTTTGGAGAAAATGATTTCTTCTTAAGCAGGATTAAGTCACAAACACATTGTCCATCTATTGAAAGCATCTTTAGCTATATTGAACCACTTGTTGATTTGTGCAATGTCTTTTGGGTTACATTTAAGATGACAGTCAAGTTCATCTATTCAAGTAGAAGTTGAACTTACATGAAATGAACAAGCGTTCTTTTCAGCATCAGAAATTTCCACTGTGTGATAATAACTTTGGTTATCTCAACCATGTGGACAAACAGCATTACTTGTTACTTCCATTCTCCATACATCAATTCAGTTTCAAGTCTGCCTCCCAACATATATCAGCATTCTCTTGTCTGGCTCCTTCAGACTGATGAGCTCTACCATTAAGACTGGGTCTGGTATCTTCAGACATTCACTGTGCATCAATTTTTCCGATTCATTCAGGGTACTACCTAGGACTTTACATCATTTTTTTTGCTTTGACTGGCTTTACTTGGAAGAGACCAGAAGTACAATAGAATGTGAATTTTGTCTGTATCATTCAGAAGATTAGTAAGTTCTTTGAATGTTGGTCTTCATCGAAATCTAACCAGTATGCATCTCTGGCTTCTTCTTCATATGAATCTTTCCAGCTATACATACAAAGTTTCTTACATTAATTAGCTTCATTTACTTGACTTTATGAGAGCTTTATTTTCTTGTGTGTATTCCAATTCAGATTCTGATCCTCAAGAACTTCTTTCAGTTGGTTTTCCAACATATTACATAAGATACCAAAAGACTGCAGCTTTAGTCCATTGGCTTTGGTCTCTGAAAAGGCTTCTACAATTTGGTTTCCTCAGATTCATCGTCTCAATACTTCCTGGCTGTTTTAACATTATTACTTACTAGTAAGAACAAGCACCCTGAGCTGGTCTTCACCCTCTTCACTAGTTGGTTAGTGCAACGCTGGTCAGGTCAACGCTGTAGTTGACTGGTTGCTGTATCTCTACCTCAAGTCACCCCTACCTCACCCACGTTGTTTCCAGATCCAAGGGGGTGTAGCTGTTGACTAAAAGATTCTGCAGCGCTGGAACAAAAAACCCCAGAAGCGTCCCAAGTTGAAAAAGAACAATCAACACTGGTTGTAAATATGCAACAAGATTTATGTCAATATTATTACAGGTTGACTGGTCAAAATATACGCTGATGCGGGTGAGGACGCTATAGAATGACTATCAGTCTGTCTTTATGGTTATCTACATGATATCTCTTGATATGTCTGCTGGTATAGCTTCAACGAAGTTCTCTATTCGAAATTATAAGTCATTCCAGGAATCCACTTGATGTCTCTTGGTATATCTATTGGTATAGCTTCACCAAAGATATAATCTTGGTGGGGGTTCAGGATATTCGTGGTGACAAAGAACATGGAATTCTATGCAGTGTCACAGCAGCTTCTCAGCACCCTTTCTCATCAGCTACTCAAAAATAGCTGCTTATATTATAGTTGGCTCCCCTTGTGGTTAGGGCCAATGGCAGAAAAGTTTATGATTGATTTCTTCCCTTTTCAGCTGGATAATACTGAAATCATGCTTGCCTAAGCAATCATCATTCTGAGCTCTCCAAATTTTGGAATCCATAATTTTCCCATTGGAAATATGTGTAGGTGATAGGCAGGGCCAGATCCCCTGGCAATCAATATGCCTGCTCGGAAACTAGAAATACTTTCTTAATAAAGGTGATTAATACTCAAACATCTGTATTCTGTCCAGGCTCCGCACATCCGACCCTTCAGTGCTAAATTATTGTCCCAACCTAGGAATTTTTAACCTCTCAAACAAAGGTGATTAATCATACATCTGTAATCTTTTGAAAACCCCCTTTTTCAGTAGCTGATCTGATTTGTAAGTACACTCAACCTTGCAAGGTTATCTTATTTCCACTTTCAGATGTTTCCAATTAACCCTTCATTTTCATTATATCATTTTTCTAATTAACCCTTCAATTCCATAGTGTCACACTGGTAGTTATGGGTTTCCCTGGCTTTACATGTCAAGCTAAAAAATACCATCTTAGATTTTTTATTCCTGTTGCCTTCAAATTTATAGCCATTTCTTCATGCCACTTACAATAATTATCTGGGGAAAAGGTTGGTTTAGCATCAAATTCATCCGTCATATTGTTTTTTTTTTCAACTACAGATCTGCTACCAGTGTTTGTTGAAAAATGACAGACTCAACAGAATTTAGAACAACAGAGACTTCATTCTTTTCATTAGGTCGGCTGGCACACGTGTTTTCTTCCACCCCATCAAACACTATGGCTTTTATTTTCTCAGAACAAAAACAATGGCAATCCTTACCAGAAGTCCATAAGTACTGCCCGGCCTAAGGGGATAATTCATTATTAAATAGGAATGCATACTTAACAGATATGTAACTCAATAAGGCTGTTTTGGTATAAACTTACCATCACAGTCAATAAGTGAACAACTGTAGCGTCAAAATTAGAAGTCATATAAAAAAAAATTCTATTGAAAAATATATATGGTTAGAATAAATTCTATTCATGACACCACTGGAAAGCATCTAAAATAGAAGAAAAAAATAATCTAAAATATCAGAAAAGCTTTTTTCCAAAAAAAGCCCTTAAAAACAGGTTTAGAATGGGTCTAGTATAGTACTGATGTCAATTTTTGAGTCTGTAGACAAAACAGTATGGCCAGGAGCACTGAAACACGTAAGCAATCACACACACATATATAAAAAAAAAGGATAGAACCCTCTGCCACTTTTGGTAGGCGTGGTTGTTTAATTATCTATTAGTAGTTACAAGTTAGCTACTATATGGTGTTACAAATAAATGTTACTGAGATTTGATTTTATTACAAATCATCAAAATCAACATAGAGCTCATTTTGTTTTGAGTTAGAGAAGATCTTTGGCTGTTGCACCTTTCTGCATATCTCTTATCAATTCTTATTATTTCTCTTTTTGGTTCCTATGCTCAAGTATTATTATTTTTTGTCACTGCTTGCTTGTCAAGAAATTTGTCTCTAGTAGTTTCTGTTTCAAACCTTCTTGTGTTCTTTATCCTAACACTGCTTATTGGGAGAAAAAATTCTCTCTACAGAAGTCAAATTCATCATAAAATCTGTCAATTATATTTTGACTGATCAAAATCATTTTGATGTCCGGGAATTTAAATCTTAAATCTATGAACTGCTTCATACTGCTCTTAAACACAGTGGAACTCTTCATTGAATAGAATTTCGAAAAATGAAACTGAATGAATTTCAGTTTAAGTGACCTGAAGGTGCAAGGGAGATAACTTCGGCCAGAAATTATATCAATTGATTGAAAATATAGTTTTTAAATATGGATTCAAGTGTTATACCAGTATTGTAAGATTTTGATCTTGTAACGTTTTCTATTGAGTGACTAACCATACCTGTATATATGCTTATTTTTGTGATGCATAAAAATTGTGAGATGGCTCTGCAATTTCTGTTTTCTGATGATGGCCATACACTATGATATGCCTGAATTTATAAATTTCTTTAGTGCATAAGCAATGAATGGGTTGACTACAAAAATGATCAGTAGGAATATTAAAACAAATAGATGGACTACATAACTGATCATAAGGAATATTAAAATGAATGGGTTGGCTACATAACTGATCATAAGGAATATTAAAATGAATGGGTTGTCTACATAACTGATCATAAGGAATATTAAAATGAATGGGTTGGCTACATAACTGATCATAAGAAATATTAAAATGAATGGGTTGGCTACATAACTGATCATAAGGAATATTAAAATGAATGGGTTGGCTACATAACTGATCATAAGAAATATTAAAATGAATGGGTTGGCTACATAACTGATCATAAGGAATATTAAAATGAATGGGTTGGCTACATAACTGATCATAAGAAATATTAAAATGAATGGGTTGGCTACATAACTGATCATAAGGAATATTAAAATGAATGGGTTGGCTACATAACTGATCATAAGAAATATTAAAATGAATGGGTTGGCTACATAACTGATCATAAGGAATATTAAAATGAATGGGTTGGCTACATAACTGATCATAAGAAATATTAAAATGAATGGGTTGGCTACATAACTGATCATAAGGAATATTGATATTAATGGGTTGGTTACATAATGATCATAAGTAATATCAAAAATAGAAATCACTCAGAGAACACATACATCTTCCAACACCATTATCATTGAAAACTGAATAAAAATTGGTTCATGTATAACGACGGAGATACTGTAAAAAATTCCTTAATCTACCCCAAAATTTAATTGATTCTCCTGTAGCTCATGGCCCACCCTTCAACAAATGTCATTGAAATTCAAAGAAAACCTCTGGAGATATTGTATACAAACGTAAATTATGTCATTTAATGTATGAAGAAAAGAAAGAAAAAATATCTCTCAATTAAAAATACAATTCCTGGATCTGCCCCAAAATATAACTAATTCTTCCTTACCCCATGACCTTCACATCCAAAAAGTTTCATTGAAATTCAATGAAAACTTTTAAAGATATAGGGTGCATAGACATATAACTGCGATGCAGGAGAGATAAACATAAAAAAATCCCTTAATCCAGCTTGATATTCATTCAAGTCTTCTTTAGCCTATGGCCAACCATTCCATAGAATATCATTGAAATTCTATGAGACCTTTTGGGATACTGTGTTCATAAACAGACAGACAACTGCAAGTGATTACACATACCTCTTCCAACTTTGTTGTCCTTGAATATCACCCATACCCACTCAACAGTAATCAAGGCTTGATTATAATGAGGTTGGTTTTCTTGGGCCCAAATACTCGCATTATAACGGAATGCCTGTAACACAAACAAATCCCAAAGATGCTTCTATTGATCTCAAATATATTGTAGTTTTTGATATATTATTATTTTCAAGCATCCTAAAATTTCTTTTGCTGATTTTGAAAAAGAAAGAAATGTTTAAAAGAAAATAAATTCTCATGGAAAGTGATTTCCAGAAAAAGAGAGAGACTTTTTACAATTGATCAAAACAAAATTGTAGTAATTGGACGAATCTACATTTAGATTGGATACATGTTAGCACATAATTAATGGGCTTATACAATTTTTCAAAATATAGTAAAAATAAATCATAAGCTTTTGTGATCCTGAAGGTGTTGATATTTTCAAGATTCCCATATCCCCACCATTACACAGTTCATAAAAAAAACATAAAAATCATTAGGAAAGTTCAAGTGAAGAAAACTTTTAAAACACATAGTACTTCCTATTGAATAAAACTTGTGTTGAAAAATTAATAATGGCTATACCTGAGGTTAAGAAAAAACAACTAACATGTTCATGCATTGTATAGCTCAGTTATTTGAACATTTGATTATCACTGCTGATAGGTGAGCGTGAATATTTAATGCAGATCTATATCAGAAAAGGAAATTTATCCAATCAAAACCAAAACGTTATCTCATGATAGGTTGTAAAATGAAAGGACATAGATTTGTAATTAATACAAGGTTCTTTATGAATATGGAAAGTATAGTGCATGAGTTAGTTTCACAAATCCCAGGAACTAACTAAAATACTTACCTTTATACTTATTCTACAAAAAATCATCATGATAGCCTATGATTATCACAATGTGCTTAAAGCAGCAACATAATCAAAAATGCTTCACTCTATAAAATATAGAATAAGCACTTCCAAGATATAAAATCCCTTTGATACAACTTCGCAAAAATCATCCCAGTACATAGTGATAGAGTCTCTCTAGTGTACTGGATTAATAGATTTGATCTAATCTTGACTGGTTTATCAGTTTTAGAACATGGAATGAATGAATAAAGTTTTACAACTCTCAGACTTTTATGTAATGTAGTATGATATGATGTTAATCAAATTATTTAATCAGCCATTTTTGCTTTTTTCTTAAAGAGGTTTTAAATTTATAGTTTATCTAAAAAATTATTTTCCCTGACGTATCCTACCAAATATTCTGCTGAAGGTATTGCTACGCTGGCCCCTGTCGGCTGAGGACAGGAGAAGATTACTCTTACCGCCTTGGGGGCCAGAGGATACAACTGGAATTAGGGACACAGAAAAGCGCATGTTTTTCTGGAGCGGAGGAAGTACAGGGTGTAGCACTTGACTTTGGAGTTTTGTACTGTTCAGTTGACAGTGTAAGGTGAGACAGAGCCATGAAAAGCTCTTGGAGTGGAGCATCGTGAGTTCCTTCATGTGAGTCGAAAACTGTGTTGGAGTGGAAGTTTGAAAAGGTAAATGTGTTGTGTTTTGATTACTGACCCGTTTTGTCTCTTTGTTTGTTACCTATCAAATTTATCTCCCGTTAAAGCTAAACCTATTGCTGTCTCATCATTCTGTTTGTCTTTTTTGCTTTGCCAAAAACCCAAGAAATGAAAACTTATGTCTTATGGGGCCTCTGTAACTAACCATGCCCAAGATGGTGGCTTGCTTTGGGGTTAGTCTACCTCCTCATTTTAGTAGCAGTGGACGACGCTGTTAGAATTATAGACAGTGTAGAAGCAAGCGCATGGGTACTAGTTAGGGTGATGGTGAGAAGAGCACCCAGCATTACAGTATGTAAATCTTCCTGAAAAATAATTTGCATATCTTAAGTATTAGTTTTTCTATGAATTGGACAAAGGAATCAACAGAAAGCCATAGAATAAATATTAAATGAGTTTTGATAATCGGTTCTTGGAATAAATAGTGTTATGGAAAAGTTCATTGGCAAGGACTTGGATAGAAAATAATTGCTATGGGAAAAAAAAAGGTCTGTTTTATTTTGGTGTAGGATTAAAACAGCAGAGAACTGCTGTTCTGAAGGACTAATGAAATACAATTGAGATTTTAAAGGTTCTTGGGTTTTTTTTGATAAATTTTTTTTTATTAAACCATTTTCACAAAAGATTTGAACAAAGAATAGGAAAAACATAAAAACTGTAAAAAAAAAAAGCTTGACTGCACTAGGGTCAAACTCCCTGGCTTCATCAAAATCTAAAAGTAAAACAAAACAGAATTCTAATTTTTTAATGATAGTTCCTTCTAAATGAGGTTTGGAAATTTTAGTGAAACAAAGCAACCAGTTGGGCTTTAGAAGTGGAAATGAATTCATCATCAGTTTTTGTGTACATCATTGCCTCACTGTTATTTGTGCATGATGTCATTGGTTTTTGATCTGTCACTGTCATCTGTCATTGATGCTAATCATGAATATAAAGTCAGAACTCAATTGTAAGATTTTGACAAAAGAAAGAGAAGGCCTACTCAGCCCAATGGTTGATCTGCCATTAGCCTTGAAAACAAGGAAGAAAGAAAGGGATGTCCCAGTCAACCTAATGGTTTATTCACCTCTGGCCTCAAAAGGAAGGAAGAAAGAAAAAAGAACGTATTACTACTGGTTGGATTTGATCCAAAGATCTACTGGTGTTAAGCAGAATGTTCTAGCAATTAAAAAAAAAATTGATGTAATTTCCTATTCATTCCATTTGAACATGTACTTTTAATTAGCATTTAACTTCACCTTTCTCCCTCCAAAATGTACAAATTTGATCAATTTGAAGACTTTGATAATTGATTGAAATCAGCATTCCCATTAAAGTATTCTCACTGCTTTGACAATTTCATATAGATAATTTGTATATACTTTCTTATTTTGCTATCAAGTTGATGTCAATTTTCAATATCAACGTTTTTAGGAGGAGTTAATGGTCTTAGATTGTATTCAATCGGGAGTATATTGATTTTTCTTTATCTTGGCCCACGGATATTCTGTAAGTTTCAAACAAAAATGATTTAAACTATTGTTCACATTTAAGTACATTAGTAGGTGAGGTTTTAAAATACTTGCCTTCATTTTTTACTTCAGAAAATTTTTCGCAGTGAGAAGGGAGGCAACTTCGTATTTTTGCTTTCTCATTTAATGATCTTCATTGTATTATGTATGTTGTTTACAAAAAAGACTTTATTTTTTGTTTGTTTACAATGAGGACCTATATATATATATATATATATATATATTTATATGTGTATATATATATATATATTTATATGTGTATATATATATATATATATATTTATATGTGTATATATATATATATATATATTTATATGTATATATATATATATATATATATATATATGTATTTATATGTGTATATATATATATATGTATTTATATGTGTATATATATATATATATATGTATTTATATGTGTATATATATATATATGTATTTATATGTGTATATATATATATATATATGTATTTATATGTGTATATATATATATATATATGTATTTATATGTGTATATATATATATATATATATGTATTTATATGTGTATATATATATATATATGTATTTATATGTGTATATATATATATATATGTATTTATATGTGTATATATATATATATATATGTATTTATATGTGTATATATATATATATATATGTATTTATATGTGTATATATATATATATATGTATTTATATGTGTATATATATATATATATATGTATTTATATGTGTATATATATATATATATGTATTTATATGTGTATATATATATATATGTATTTATATGTGTATATATATATATATATGTATTTATATGTGTATATATATATATATATGTATTTATATGTGTATATATATATATATATATGTATTTATATGTGTATATATATATATATATATGTATTTATATGTGTATATATATGTATATATGTATTTATATGTGTATATATATATATGTATTTATATGTGTATATATATATATATATGTATTTATATGTGTATATATATATATATGTATTTATATGTGTATATATATATATATGTATTTATATGTGTATATATATATATATATATGTGTTTATATGTGTATATATATATATGTGTGTTTATATGTGTATATATATATATATGTGTATATATATGTATTTATATGTGTATATATATATATATATATATATGTATTTATATGTGTATATATATATATATATGTATCTATATGTGTATGTATATATATATATGTATTTATATGTGTGTGTATATATATATATATGTATTTATATGTGTATATATATATATGTATGTATTTATATGTGTGTGTATATATATATATATGTATTTATATGTGTATATATATATATGTATGTATTTATATGTGTATATATATATATATGTATGTATTTATATGTGTATATATATGTATGTATGTATTTACATGTGTATACATATGTATGTATTTATATATATATATATATATATATATATATATATATATAACTCTTTTATAAAAGGCACAAAAAATAAGGTCTTTTTTGTAAACGAAAACAGTAATATAACATGAAACCAAACTAGGAACAATGCTTAAACTAAAATTGAAACTTTGGAAACATTATAAAAAAAATTCTACTTCAAAATTTTATTGAAATTTTAGAAAAATGACTGATTATTAAACAAAGTTAGACTTTATTTATTATTAACTTTTGCATAATATTTCATGGATGAATAAATATTCAATATAAATGGCTAAATGGATAAAATGGTCTTATTCATATCTGGAATCTTAAACAGTCACCACTATATTGCACTATTCGTAATGAAGTGAAATCGTCAATTTTTCATTTAAAGCATTTACTGGTTGATAATTTGAAAATACTTGGTAGCTTTTCTTCTTCTTTATTTTTTTTTTACAAAGGGCATTCTATCATTGAAAAATAAAAAATTGTAAATGATGAAATAATCTGTAAAGAAAATTAGCTTCAATAATTTTTAGCACTCATGATGGGGCACATTCATATCCAAATCTTATTAATAAGACAATAAAACGAATACATACTTGTAGAGAATGAATATAACACACACACACACACATATATACGTATAGTGAAATTCACTGAGTACTTTGGGAAATAGTATGTGGACAGACATGAAATTTTGGTAATATTCTGAGGTTTAGACATATAACTACGACTTAGTGGAGGTAATTGCACAAGGATCTGCTTCCAACTTCAATCAGTTCTTTCAAAGCCTATTGTCTCTCCTTCCCAAGAATGTCATTGAAATTCATTGAGAACTTTTGGAGATATTTTGTGGATAGTCATGAGCATATACAAAAATGTTGTTAAAAAAAATGGGAAAATATCTTTCAATCAAAACAAATTTCTAATACTTATATAATAATGGACAGTGAGAGTTTCTTAGTTTGCTCTCCTAACAATTGACTCTCTCACCCAAGTGGAAAACTTTTGCTGATTCATGTACTTCCTCCCCTATGTTTGAAACTATGGACTCTTCTACTGACACAAATTTGCTATTATTTTTTCCTAGGGAATAGTTTCATGGAAATTCAAATATATCCACAAAATTTTTAACTGGTATCAACTAGTTTCATCAGTAAACATGAATGTATGATTTGCTTTGTTCATTCACATCAACCCAAAACTTTAGCATAATGATAATGTTAGTACAGTATCAAAATGTTGTTATACCTAATTTCTTTAGCAAACAGTATTTTACTATATGATGGAATGAGAATTATCATAATAATTTAAAAATGATGATACACATTCCATGATTTCAAAACAAAAAAAAATTTATCATAAGCAATATGTTAAATTCATTAACTTTTTATCAAAATTGTCTTGCACAGTCGTGATCTAAGGGAGATAACCTTTATTTAGTGTTCTCCAAACCAAACTTCATTTGAAATCTTTCACAATCCACTCAAAATGAATAATGTGATTTTCTTAGTTTGCTCGTAGTACTGGACTCTTCCACACAAGGTTAAGAATTTTACTGATGAAAATACCCTTTAACCACTATTCAAAACCAAGGTAAACAAATTCAGTATTATTTTTTCCTAAAAAAAACCATCTCACAGAAATCCAAATATATCCATTAATTTTGCACAGTTAATAATCATTTTTTAAGAAATTAATTCTTACAGAAAAAAAAAATTAAAAAAAAATGTATTTATAAATTAGAATAACATGATTCCTCTAGGATTGACATTAATCCTTCACTAAAATAAAAAAAATCATAATTTTATTTCTTATCAAATCATTGGTTGACGGAGTAAAATTTTAAAACAATTCATGAATTATAAAATTATGTTTATGAATTGAAAGATTTTCAGCTTTCAAACAAGTTTATCAAAAGAAATATGGTATCCTAGTGACTTATGACAGATAAATAATCAAAGGAGGAAAGCAACAATCATTTATCACAAGAATATAGAGGTAATATTGATATCTTGACTGACTGAAAACTGTATGTGTAATTAATAGTGGGTGCCACTGTTGAATGAGGCAGATGGTCATGTCACCTTACCCTCAGTATGTGATCTTTACACCTGTATTAGTATTAGTGATGAAAACGAGTTTTGGTAATCAGGTACACATTTAGGCTTGGTTTTTGGAACGAGGTATATGGTAATATTTCCATTAGTAGACACTGAATATATAAACAACCTGGAATTTGAGACGTAGGTATATGCCGTAATCCCATACCCCAACACCCTTTCCACCCTCAATCAGTATATGCACATGCATGTGATTGTGAATTCAGTACTCAGGATTTAAATTATTTATTCAGTCCATTTACTGATACCTATTTTCCATTTTTGTGACCCCTTTCTTATCTGCCTATAATTTGAGAAATCTCTGTGCATGTGTGTGATTGCATGCACCAAAATAACTCAACAACTAGCCATTGTACGAAGTTGATATTCACAAGATATGCCTATCTGTACACTGGACATTGCAGTGTCAAGTTTGAAGTCATTTGGATTTACAGTTCTCCACATGAGGTGGGGATGCTAGATTTACAATAAAAATTCATATGAATATAGTTTTTTGTCCAAATACATTACCTATATCTCCAGCATTCACAAGCATAAGTATATAGATTTAAAATGTTTGGTTAGTATGGTGAGAGAGAAGAAAAGAGTGAAAGAAAAGAATGTGAGAGAATTGGGTTTTGTTTCCACTGAATTTATCTGTAGAATGAGATTAAATTTAGCCATAGTTGGATGACGTAATGGAGTTTTAAAACATTTCTGTTTTGATTATTGCTTTTTACACCATCATATACAAATTCTTTTGTTTTTCTTATCTTGTCAAACCCAATTTGAGGAATTATATTCTATTTTCCACTTATTTAACTGCTTCTTTTACAATTAGTTTTATCATCAGAAAAGAAATTATGAGAAAAATTTCTTCTCATCAATATGGATCAGATTAGAGCATATTTTCTCATTTTTTTATTTATTGACCTAATTTAGATATAAAATATCTAAATTGATAATGTTGAAGAGAGTCAACCGAAACTCTTTGAAGCCATTGTTCCACATGACGGATGGAAAATTATCTTACATGACAATTATGGTAGGCTGCTCCACACAGTTCAAAGTCTGGCCCTTTCTAAACTTTTTAAATGGACATACTCTAGTGTCTGAAAATTTATTCTATGTGAATATTTTAGCTTATACAATAGACAAGTGACTAATTCATCGTCTATTTTCTTTCTTGTAATTCAATGTATGGTTACTCATAATAAAACTCAAGACCTAGAGTCTTCTACCTGGTATGACCACTATGCTATACTAACAAGTATCTTCCCTATGGAAAGGAAGAAAGAAGTATATGTGAACTTGCTCTGTAGTTTGTAATGGTAATTCAGATATGATTTACATTGAATGGGGCTCATTATTAGATGGATAACTTTTATTTTTTTAAAAACTGCATATCAGAGATAAAAAGAGATGACGTATCCAGTGTAAACATGAGTTCCATAAAGAAAATAGCAAGATTTATTATTCAGTCACTAGCACTTATTTTATGTTAGTGATCTACTGTAAATTGAAAGGTTCTGAATATGTTTGAGATCTTCTACTTATTTTGTAAAAATACAAAATCATTATGACAATATTGTAGCACTTTGCTTTCATGTTTGTATTTAATGGTTCTGGAATAAAATTTTGGTTAGAATTTCATAAATGCAAACCTTATAGGTTACAATTTTTTTATTTTTAAAAATTGTTTGAAATTGTTAATTTGAATCTGTCTGCAAATCAACATGAACTGTGTATACAAAGAAATTATTACAAAAACAGTTGAAATATGTATAGATCCAATGCTGATTTACTGTAAAAGAAAACAAAAGATTATCATATGATTAACACCTGTTGTTAGCAAAAAAAAAGTTAACATCGCTGTAATAAATAATCAGGATGTCTTGCGTGGGCTTGTATACAGCTCAGTTTATTGCAGTTATCTGTCTTGGTTATTAAGTGAGGACATAAAAATCAACCAAAAATGAGCTCCGATCAATTGAAATGTATCAAAAAGAGTATACAGACCTCAATGAACTTTAGTTTTTCTTCATCTTCAATCCCTCTTCATGCAAAAAAGTAATTAAAAATGCTTATCATTGCAGTCAATGATTGAACAACTGTAGCATCAAAATTTGAAGTCTTGTAGAGAAATTTCATCAAAAAATAAATATGGCCTGAATAAATTCTATTTATGACATCACTGGCATTCCCACTGGAAAGCATTTGAGAGTTTTAAAAACATCAAGAAACATCTAGACTATGGAGAATTTAGATGTTATCAATGAACCCGTCAAAATAAGGCCCCCACAAGGTTAAAAAAGCTTTTTTCCAAGAATCAAAAAAACATTCTCAGAAGGGGTCTAATGGAGTATTGATGCCAATTTTCAAATCTGTAGACAAAATAGTATGGCTAGGAGCACTGGGACACAAATAAACACATACACAAATAAAAAAAGATAGAACCCTTCACCATCTTTGATGGCTACAGCTGTTCAATTAATTTACTAGGTATTGTACAAGCTTAAAATTGTATTTTTACATTAAAAAAAAACTGTAATAATCATTAAATTGTTTTCATTAATTTCAAACATCTGGGAAAATAAGTTTTTTTACACATCAATACGAATATCTCTAGAAAAGTTAATGATTAGATTGAAAATAAAAATTTGTACAGATAGAATATATAATAAACATTTTGCATAGAACTAGAAGAGTCGCTTGATGGGTGACCACTTAGGAATAGAAGCTACTGTAAGCAACTTGAAACCTGTGGGCCAGACTAAGCAAAGCTCAGTAAATAACTTCTGATAAGATGATAAGCAGAGAGGATAAGGAAAAGAGATAAATATAGACATCTATTAAGGAGGTATCTCAAAACAATCAATTGAATCTTACCATATTCTGCCAATTTTCCCTTTAAGTCTGTCTCTCATTAACCAATAACAATAAACTGACTCTAATTATTGGCAAAATTGTAATTTTACTATATCCTACTAAGCACCTAAAAGGTTGATTTGCAACTGAATGACAAAAAGATATCGTACAAATTATCTGTATATTTGTTCGATTGAAGAACCTCAAGTTTTGAAAATGTTTACTAAAGATCTGACACATTTCATTCTTCAAATGGCTATTTTCTTGAAAAGGTTCAAATATGAAACAGAATTTTTTTTTTTCGGTATAGCTTGTTTGTGTATATTATATTTTAGCATATAAAAAGTGGTGCATGAAAGGAGCCCGTGCAAATAAGTGCACATGAAAAAAGCCCATGTGGAAGATAATTTTTCTTGCATTTAGATAAGAATCCACATAAACTGTGCACATTTATGACTGGATTTTTTTCAGTGGGGAATTTTTGTGTGGGCTTCTTTCAAGTGCGCATTTATAACTGCGGGCTTTTATCACGTGAGCATTTTTCAGGGAACCGAAAAGTGTCAATTGAAAAAATTTATCTTGTTGGTAAACACTCATTTTGATGAGGATTGAAGTGTGAATTTCTACCTGAAAATGATGTTTATAAACTTTATCATTTAAAATTTATTGATTCCCATTCTGTATATACATGGGGCTAGCATTAAAGCTTTAAAAAATGAAAATACCGCTAACAATGACAGAATTGCAAAAATGGGCTTTTTGAAGAGACACTTTTAAGCATCATTACTCCAGCCCTGAATAAAATAGCAAGATAATTTTAAAAATATTTCCTTATCTGTCCTTTTTAAACTTACTATTTAATGCATTCAAAATTGTTTTTTTTTATATTGGGTCTGGTGTTTGTTTGGATTTCATATGTATTCCTCAAAAGAGTAGATGAGAACAGAATGAGCATTGGAGCTAAGAATCTATGATGTTGTCACTTCAGAACTTATTTGCTCAAGAGTAATGATTAAATTCAGATTTTCTCCAAAAAATGCTCATTCTTAATAGTGTATGAGATTTAAAGATAATGTTTTGTGTTAATAAATTTTGTATCTTTTCTTTAACTATAAGAGAAAGAGTGATGTAACTTCATAGTATTTTGAATGTTTTAAAATGCTTTCTTCAAGTTGAGCTTTGAATGAGATGGGTTTTGTTAGTTGATATTAAAAAACATTGGACAGTGTCTTGATGTTTGAGATAAACTGTTTTTCAAAATGTCAGCTTCAGTTGATAATTTCATTGGCAGCAGTTAAAAATATGCAGTGTTGAATAATATTGGAGATTGTAGATCAAAAGATTAGGCCACAAAACACAGGTTCTGTATTCACTATTGGGTCAATGTGACATTCATTATCATTAATTATCTATAAAAAGAAATTATGTCTAACCATAGCTAAATAACAACATTCATTAATAGGTGTTATTTTATGTTCTTTCATGGCTTGATACTTATGGACATGACACAGCAGTAATTTTCCATTCCTTTTGTTGTAACTTGTTTATTTTTAGTTAAAATCAAGTACAAAAATAAATGTAAATAAATATATAGCTTTAGATATGAAACCTTAAATCTAGCCGCATATTCACTGACATCATTTCCTTTAGCTCCTGTCTGTAAAAACATAAACTCCCATTAATAATAATTCATTTCAGACCCAGTTTCTCAAGCTGGTTACTCTCTCTCTCTCTCACAGCGAAGTTCTTCTTTTCTATCATGACCAATCACTATTGCAAACCTTTCTGCTTTCATTTCACAGACATTGAGATCTTTCTTGTATACCCAGCTACTAAATTGTGCGTGCACTCATTCTCTAGTCTAACGCTTGTCCACATCGCCATCCATTATGAATGATCTAGCAATGTGTTTCTACATAACGGTCATGAATATATCTTATTTGTTCAAGCTCTTAACTACTAATCTATCTTTCTGTAATTATCTGTGTTTACTTGACAATCGAAAACATGGAGGTCCTACCGTCTCAGAAACTCACCATGCAGCTAAACTCTGAATCCTATTTCCATAATTACTCTTGTCTTCAAAGTATCAAAGCATTAGGGAAACATTGCATTTCAGTATTGAAACTATACTTTCAATTCCATGGCCATTTGATAATCTGACTTTTTCGGAAGGATATACTAAAGAAAGAAAGGTGATATTGTTATTTCAAGAGGTGATTAAACAAATAATCTTGTGTTATGGAAACACATAACTATTATTATCATAAATATATTTTAAAACCTCCCACCCCTACCTGGGAAGTACTAACTGTGTGCCCAATCCAGGTTTGTGATTGGCATCTGCAGAGTTTACATGAAAATAGCTTCTAGTTCAATTATTTAGGTGTAATTTTCAAAAGTCTTTTTTAATGTTTTTCTAAAGATTATGCGAGTACTTATTATAGTTTATATTCAACATCCCAATATCAAATACTTTCATTACTTTACTGAGAAATAATAAAGTAAGAAATTTCATATTGAATTTTTAATTTTTTGTCCACTTCGTAAGAAAGAAAATGAAGCTAATAAGATACTGGGTGCAGTAAAGCACACCTTCAATGCCTTAGGCTGGGATTATAAGAAATTAAACATCTTACCAACCCAGAGAGATTAAAAAGTCTGCAACTTCCCACACTTGAGTACCAACATCAACGTGCTGACCTCATCCAGATATAAAATTGTCCAAGGTATATATGTATAATATAAATATGTCGGGTTTTTAAAAAAAACACTCAGCACACCAACTAGGGGACATAAATTGAAATTACAGATGCACCACCAACCAGGTCCAAGGAATTCTTAATGATTAGAGCTTGGAATAGCCTGAATTAGGAAACAGAAGAAGCACCATTAATAAATACATTTAAAATCAGGCTAGCGAAGGATTTGGAAAATAAGGACTTGCAGTACGGCTACTGCTCCTCATATTGAACAATAAAAATGATTTTTATATCTATAATTAGAATGAGTACATTTGTATTTTTTCACTTTGTAACCAGAAATAGATTTATATACGCTTATTGTCATCCATTTCTTATGTTTCCATAGCTCTGAGATTTAAAGCACTGGTCTTGTAAATCAGGCATTGTGAAGTTGAATTTTAATGGAGGCTTGATGTATTCTACTGAACCATCCATACATTTACCAAGATTGTAAATGAAACTTTAGTTACAGTGAAAGAAAATTTGATCATTTCATAGAGTATCAACACCTTTACACACACAAAAATTCATACACCTTGTATTTATCATCATTAGATTATAGATTTTTGTTTTCAAAAATGCCATCAATACAGTTGAAAAATCTGATATAGCAAAGAAGCAGCTGAACTGAATAAAACATTTTTTATAGTAAAGTCACAGATATTAACTTAATCCACTAAAAACTTTTTGAAAATTTATTGACCTTCTCAATTGACTCCTTTTAAAAGTCTAGTTTATCATTGCAGTATCATTTTGCTTTTAAAAACAAATTTGTCACTTCTTTATACTATTCTAGTTTGAGCAGAATGCTATGCCAGTTGTTTTTTAAAACTATCAACAATGGCCTGCTTTATCCTAATATAATTCAGATATTGTGCTGTTTTAATTTTGTGAAAAATTTTAAAGTGACATTTTAATATTTGAATAACTTGAATATCATTAGATTGAATCATTTGGAGTATTAGGCAAATAGAGGCTTTATAAAGATACTGATTTGTACTTTCAGGAAATGGAGCCTTCTGTTGGAACAGTTCACTTCTTCCTAGTTATTCAGATATGAAAGACTCCTTGAAAGGTATGGCATTTTATGATTTGCTTGGTCAAATTTTACCTTCATAATTTCCAGAACATTTCAAATATATCAGATCAAGATGCAGTTCTTTTATATGTATTGGTCAATTGCTGAAAATGATATTGAGCATGTCAGTGAGGTTAAAATACTGTAAATTAATGAAAAAAATCTTAAGAGTAGAAAGGTCCTGTAGAGAAAATGGTTGAAATAGAGAGAGAGAGAGAGTGACAATTAGTTGTTTATTAGGACTGTTAACTCTGAAATACCTGATATTTTTAATTCAAACCAGAAAATTCTTGGAAAAAAAAGTGATTTGGTGCCCAAAAACATGTAAAACAATTTTCATTCTAATTGGTTCAGCAGTTCCAAAGTTCAATTTTTTTTGCATGTTGATATATGGTTATTTACATATAAACAAACAATTGGCTCCATGATGTCCATGATAGAGAGGTCTGGCATATCTTGGGGGATGTCCAATGGACACTATAACACTGATTATGATAGTACTCCCTCATTAAATGCCGAAGTGGACAAAAACGTTTCATCCAGCAATAAAGCAATTCCTGTTAACATTTCAAATTTGCAATTGCTTTAAGAAACTCTCACTCTCGCAGACTTTCTTATTTCAGGGAATTTATGAAACCTCCATAATACAGTGGCTTCCATTGAATCACCAAATTGATTTTTTTGTAGCCTATTTAATGAAGAAAAGAACCATTGTAATCATTATGATTATTAGATTATGGCTGTGAACCATTGTATGTTCAGGGGTTGAAAAAAAGTTTGATCACTGTTTTTTGTCAGAACTATATTTTAAAGACTTCTGATCAACCTATAATCTCAATCTACTGATAAATATTACATACAGCTTTGAAAGAACTTTAACTATCACTTTATTTTTATATGAAAAAAAATTGGAAATAAAATTAATGGAATATAATGTAAATTATCTTCAATTAAGTCCTATATTCCAATCAAGTCAATGCATTATTATTTTTTTTTTCATATTAATAGAGAAAAATTTAGTGTGTGTCTAATCTTTTCTGTAGAGAGTCCAGTTGTTTTACCACTTACCACCTGTAATAAACCATTACGTGTTGGACTTTCCAAAAGACAAAAAATACAACCACTTCATCCACAGGCAAAGAAAAGAAGGTCAGATAATTTTCGATTCCTTTTCTCAAAATAGTCATGTTTAACATTGTCACTTGAATATTGTTTAATTGTTTTTCTTTCAAAATGTGATAAATGTATTCATTTTCAAATACTTTAGATGAAGCATTTTCACTATTATCATCTTATTTGTAGTTTTACTCCATCTTATTATTGTTGCCTTTTATCACAACACCTTGCAATGATACTCTAGCAGTCAAAGACTGTATCTCCCGAGAGTGTTGTGATAAAAATAAGACTAATAGAATGGAGTAAAAGTAGTAATAAAATCATATATATAAAATGAATATGATAATTTTTTTATTAAATGGGAACCTTTTCTCGATGAATAATCCTTCAAATTTAATCAACTTAGAATTTTGTGTTATGTTTCAAAAGCATAGATTTATTCATTCTATTTCTAATGGATTTTAGTTTCCTATTTATGCAGTAAAACTTGAGTACATCAACATATCACAATTAATACCGTGCAACACTCAGCTTTCCTCGCCCAAAGCATTTAACTCAATTCTCAGAATAATAAACAAATGAATTGCAAACATTTAAAAAAAAAAACGTGTACAATGAAATCATTTCACCTTGATATTTTCCTTTCAAGTTAAAGGGTTTTATTAACTGACAGTGTTTTATGCAGTATGAATTCAAAGAAAACCTTATTTCAAGATGTCAATTGCACTGACATTTTTGACATTGTCACTCTGACTTGGGCGATATTTATGGAATACAAATAAGAAATCTATACTTTTATAAAATATTGAGAGAATTTCTCACTTCATACAGAAAATGTTTCTGTGATTAATGAATTTTTCTTCATTTTTATTTTTTTCTGTAGAGTTTTTGAGATTTAGAATTGCAATTGGATGCAGAATGAAAAGAAAATGTAAGCATAGTTCAGTAAAAATTCTAGGAAATTTTTATTTATTTTTCTGCTTCATGTTGAAGAAGCAGAAGTTGAAAGTACGTACAAGATGGTAGAAATTCATACATTTTATACGTCCCAGTTTAGACAAAGTGGACAATGACAATATTGTTTGAAACATAAGTAAAATAGGCTGGAATACTGCCCTATCATAATACTTTTCTTTATTATAAGATATGCTGTACCAGGGGAAAATAGTCTTGAATCTAAGAATATAGCAAATTTTAATTTCTTAATCATAATTCTATTTATATTTTTATTTTCCCAACAATATTATACATAATGTTTGAATAAGATTACATTAAAATAATTCTTAATTTTTGTAGGTGCATGCTCCCAGCTGAAAATTACATAAAATGATGTAACATGGTGCTATTGCAATTTGTGAAGTGATTGATAGAATTATTGCATAGATGATCACTCCAGTCTAAAATGGTTTGATTTGAAAGACTTGATAAAAAAAGTGATTTTAAGCAAAATTAGAAAGATTGAACTTTATGAACTGAAGATTTTGGAACTCTGATTAAAAAAAGATTTGTGTAGATATAATGTTACTTGTTTATCAATCTAATGTACTATTCGTTATTGCAACAGTTGCTTTTATATTATAATGTGCATCTGTTTAACTGTTATGTAACATATATTAGAGGCTAACCTTACGCATGTAATTCTGAATTTTCATATTTTTCTGGTGTTATTTTATATTTTTGACAGTCTGTTGATATATAGCAATAATATCTGGTATAATGTCAAAATATATTTTTATATTACTAAAAGAAAACTTACTGATGTTTAATGTTGTAAACATTCTATCAATTTTTAGATACTTTGCCTTTTTCCATTTTAATCATTCACTCAGTATAAACTTGCTATGTTCATTCTTTAAAGTTCTAAAATTTTATTCTCCTAATGTCAATTCAAGTGTTCTTTGCATTTCTTGCACAATTATTTTTCTCAAACAGAAAAATTCCAGATGTGAGAGAAATCTTTTTGTAAAAATATTAATGGAACAACAAAATTCAAGAAGTTGTAAGATAAACAAAGAAATAAATAGCAGCAAAAATCCCTCCCCAAAGTGTTTCAATGTTTTGTTTTGAATTTTTATATAAAAAAATGTACTGAATATATTTCATGCAAAAAAATTTGCATTGCTATGCTAAAATGTAGAAAAAAAACAAACTTGAATTTAATAAGGGAAACATGTTATGCAATGTTTTTGCAAAGATAAGCAAACTCTGCCAATATTTCAAAGTAACCCTTTAAGATATCAGTTTTATTCAGCATTTGAATCATTTCTTAAATCTGTAAAAATAACCTTCTATATAAAATATTATCATCCAGAAGTTGCGATTATTACGGTTTACAAGTATAGAAAATATTCTCTGGGGCTATTGAAAATGTTATTTCCAATTGTCAAAAAATGAAATTGATCAGTGGTTTCTATGTTACCGCTTTTTCATGGTAATCATTGAATAGGAATTATTCTATTTAATGAATCTTGTGATTTTCTGAAAAAATTTAATTTTCTTTCAAAGCCCTTCCTTCAATATTTGAGTTTATTAATTAAATATAAAATACAAAAGATAGACGGCCAAAAATAATACTTATAATACTCACTGTTTTATCAATATTAAGAACAAGCTGCGCTGCTGCAGGGTCAAACTCAACTCCTATTTCTATTCCAACTAAAGATGATTTCTGTAACTTTTGTATCATATATAATATTTGATTTCCCAAAAATGACATGTCAGTTTAGCTCAGTTGGCAAGGCAGCAGCCTAGCAATCACTTAGTTGTTATTTCAAATCATAGTAGGGAAAATGATAATTTTATTTATTGGTTTGATTTAATTTGACATGATAGACAAACAGCAAAGAGTTTACTCCACTGAATCAGGTGAGTATTGTTCTTGTTACTTCTTATCATAAAAACAGAATAAAGTAAATAAATTCCAATGTGCTGGAGTTTGACAATAATCTGTCATAACAAATCTGGTAGAAAGACACAGTGACATTTTCAGTTGACAGAATCAGCAACACATGCCCAAAAAACAGCTGTATATACTTTTGAGGATTTTTAGTAAATACATTAATTTCTTAAACAGAAAAATTGGTAGTAAAGTCAAGTTCAAGCCTAGGTGCCACTATACAGATCTTTTGCTTAAGACCAAAATCAACGTTTTCATTGACTAGACTATTGTACTCTTGGACACATTTATGAGGATCTTCTCAAGCTTGAATATGATAGAACCTTGATCTTACAATTTATTGGTTCCAATCTGGTACATACTTCTATACTTTATTCTATAGTTTATTAAATTGGTTGTTCACTTACAAAGACTCTTGGAGTATGTCAATTTTTCAGTGTGGCTCTTTGCCAATTATTGTGACCTCATTCCAGTGATGAAGATTATAATTGAGTTAATAGATATTATAAGTTTCTTCCAATTTTATATGATGTAACAACCTGAGTATCTTTTATTGTGCCTGGCTGAGAACATTTCTAATTTTTTTACTATCTAAAGTTTAAATAATAATATTTCCATATTGCAATGATAGCTAATAACAACTAATATAACAGAACTATGGACTATAAAGGAAATCAAGAGAAAAATCAGTATAAGATTTAGTCTCTAAAATATCAAAGAAATATCTTTAATAACACATGAGTTTATTATAGCCAATGATATTATATATTATTTTGCTTGTTTGTATGTATGATCATCATGCTTTAGAGTGACAGTGCCACTTTCATCCTGACAATACAACCTTTACCTTCTATTGATTGCAACACGCCATCTGCATGGCCAGCATCATTATCTTGCACAACAACTGCTTGCGCCGACAGACTGCTGCAGCAAAATGCAAATGGAGCAAACACTATGGCCACATACATCTCTTTAATTCTCCTCTCCCACCTCTCTCAATGCAACAGGCAAGGGCAAAAATGTGGAATAGGGTACTTATGCTTGAGTGGAAGCAAAAAGGACTCAACCTTCATGATAACTCTCATTCATTCATTACTTCTTCCTCACAAGTCTGAAGCCTAAAAATCAGGTTAGGCAAAAATGATTATCACCAACAACAACAACAACAAATACATTATTTTCATTTGCCTTTTGTTATAGTTGATATACATACATTCCATGGGTTGAAAGATTATATTAACAAATGATATACTTTAATTGCGGAAATACATATGTGATATAATGATAATATCTTGGTTATCGAAGTAGAATTTTTACAGTAGGATTCACTTTCCCACTTTTCTTTTGACCGCTGATTTATCTGCTGCATTTTCATTGGCTGAAAGATCATTTCCCTTAGTCACTACGTTACCATGTTGTGAATTATACAGAAACAAATGAATGTTCAATAAGATTTAGTATTTAAGATATTATATGTAAGATTTATGAACAAGAAAAAAATACTCGTCATAGAAATCTTCAGGAAATTCAAGTGGCTATGGGCTGGCCATGTTACAAGAGTGGCTGACAACCAATGGATATTATGACTCACAACATTGTATTATTAAAATCTTTATTTTTGTCGTATCACTAATCTGTACTTGTGTTATGATATAGATTTTAATTCTTCTTTGTTCAAAATTGTTCATACCAAGAATATAAGGGGTCTGATATATGTCTTAAATACTAAATCTTATTGTGCATAAATAGAACATGTAATTTAAATTTTACAACAGATTTTTTTTTTTCCATAAATTGTAAAAATGACCCATCGCATTAGTTATAGGAAACAAAAGGACATCCTGTGTTTTGGGAAATACAATATTTCGTAAAAAAATTTGAAATTAAAAAAATAATCCAATTAAAAAGTTTGTGCTTTCTTCTTTAAGGTCACAAATGTCGAAAAAATAAAAATAAATAGGAGAATTCATCAAAAAAAAAATGAATACTTAAATTGTATCGTTATGTTAATGTGATGACAAAGGAAAAAGATCTTTCAGCCGATGGGAATGTGGTGAAAAAGCCAGCAGTCAAAAGAGATTCAGGAAAATGATACAGACCCTGATTTCCATGGATCCAGCCAGTAGATATTAATGTTTTAACAATTGTTGGTTTCTCAAAAGTAAGTCAGAACAAAGAAATAAAAGATGTTCACAAGTACTTTAGTTTTAGATGGTTGTTTGGTGGAAAGAAATATGTATGGTAACTAATGATTCTCAGCACTCAGACAATGTTGACGCAGAACTCTTGTTTTAGGATTAGCCTCGAGGTAAAGCTCTATTCAGACATCAATCTATGACTTATGTTACTATGGTAGCAAGAAGCTGCTTATTGTTGTTGATTGATCATTTCTGGACAAAAGAAAGTCTAGTCTTAAGGTCATAGTATAATGAATCCAAACTTGAAGGGCCAGATATCTAAATAAATATAAAGTGGACTTTAGAGGGGACACTTGATGTTATAGATTATTTTATAAATAGATTTGCACATGATCTCAAGGTTTTCAAATTTTTTGAATTCTTCTAACATTAAAAAAAAGCTTAGTTCATAGTCATCATTGGCTGAATTATAATTATCTAATCACATGTAATTGTCAAAAAATGATTGTCTTGTTTATCAACACAAGCTCATAAAAACTGAATATAACAAAAGAAAATGCTGAACTTAATTTACAAGCATTTCATTGAGTAATGTTATTCAAAATAAGACATCAATAAATGAACATTGACCATTATTGGAAGTAAATCAGTCAGACCATGTAATCATTGAGAAGTCAGTTTTTTAGAAAGAGTTTACTGTTTCAGTTAGCAACCGTCTCATCTTCATCAGATAAATGTTGGGGACAGAATTCCCCATGGCATCTCCAAATTCTGGCTTAAATGCTTTGACTAGTAAAGAAATTTCCAGCCAAAAAACTATAAATTTAAAAATTGATCTTTTTATGAATGCAAGACTCAAGTTATTCTTATGAGGAAAGTTTCTTCAGACAGTTTGGCCATAATCCGCCATGCTAATGTCTGACAGGTAACTTTAAGGTAGGTTTTTCCTCCTGGTTTGTGCTCACACATACAAGGGTGTCTCCAAAAATCTGCAACTTGTAATCAGCAGAATTATGATGAGAATTTTACTAATGAGCTTGATATGAAATCTTTATTGTATAATGTTGAATCTATTTGATTACTATTCACCACAGAACTTAGTGCATTGACAAGGAAGGAGATTATGTTGAAAAATAAATATTTGTTGTACAAAATAAATTCTTCTCTCATCATTAGACTGAGGACATATTGATGTACACATACATCTGTAAATATATAAGATAAAGTATATGAAAACTTACACATGAATCTATGTACTAAATCATTATAAGATGAGCCTTCAAATTTGCAAGGTTTATTTTTGGGACATTGAGGACAATTAATACAAAATTTAACCTATAAAAGAACTTGCCCTGCGAAATTGTCACCAATTTATTAATACATTTAGTGTTGAAGATATATTGTGAACAAAAATGTTATTCCTTTAAATATGCTGAATGTTATAAAAACATTCTAAGATAATTCATTTAAAGCTGAAGTATATGTTTTTGTGTAGAAATACAAAAATGATCTTTCTTTTTTTTTCAAATTCTCTTTTCTTCTATTTCTGCCTTTATTTTATCGTTCTCATTTTCTTTCTTGCTTAATTCATTTTTTCTTTCAAATGACTCAATGGCAGCCAATGTAGGCAACACAAATTAGATTTCCTAATCTTACTTTATTGTAAATTGAGGTCTTCAGCTTCATCCATATTTGTCTCCAAACAGGTAGAGGGAGAACATTTATAAGTGCACCAGGATTCATGTTGTATAGGGCTGTGAGTAAAGGGGTTATCATTAATCTCAGTTCCTTATAGTCTTTTTTCCATAGTTTATGAGCCTATGAGTGGAAAACTGTCCCCATTATATACTTATTCTAGAGCTCAGATCCGAACCATTTAATTAAGAAGTCAACGTTTTCACCACATGGACTAAAGCTTCTACCTACCTTATTTAGATTTAAAGATATTTTCTTATCTTTCCTACACATATATAAAACTTCCATCAATTTTTATTTACTTAAGTATGAGAGAAGAGAGAATAAATTCTTTTTGAAATGAACAAATTTACAATAAGTATTTATTACTGGTGGTGTAATGGTTAATGACACAAAAACAGATTTGATGAGCCAAGTTTGAATTTCAGCCTTAGGCAAGGTATGAATCCACTTCTCCTTCCAGCTATGAGTAAATTGCAGGGTAATTGGATCCCTTTAGCCATGTAAAAGCAGTCTAACTAAGAGGAGGTTACTCTGACAGAAAAAACTCAAAATCTCCATCCCTCTTCAAATTACTCGATTAGAAGAGGGATGGATGTGTGGTCGGCAACTCAACGACATAAAAACCAACCAACTACTGCAACTGCAGATGCAGCCCTATGCTCCTCAAGGAGCCTACAGGAGCCAATGATGATGAATATACTTATTGCCTTTTGTTTTTCTTATTTCTTTTATGTTGTTATCTCCATTTGAATTATTGTCCCAATTTTGATTAGTAAGTAATAATTTCAATGGCCTCTATCCATAAAATTTCAAGAAAAAATGAGCCAGCATTAATTACATGGTTTGGCATCTTATATCATATGTAAGTTTTCAAAGTATCTTGTGAAGAGTTTCATAGAAGAAACCCAACAAAATTCAAATGAACACAAAAGTAAAAAAAACATGGTATTTAATCACGGATTTTAAAAGTATGATATTGATCAGCCTTATTAGGTTTGTCTCTGAATTAGTTTGTATTTTCCAACTTTGAGGAACAGAAGTTGGTTGTTATAAAATGACACTAAGGAGAAAGACATCTTAAATCATAAGATAACTATAATGAATCAATGCCTTATGTTGACTTTTTAAAACTGTCCAGTCAGGTATAATTAGAAACTCATATGCCAGATTACAGAAAACACCAATTCAAAGAATTTCATTTCAATCGACAAGCTACATAAAAATATAACTGCTAGATTTTCCAAATCTATCGTAATACATAAATTGTAATACTTATCTTAAAGCATAATTAATCCCATCTGTAGTGTTTTTTATTGTTCCATATTTTTGTACTGAAAACTGCATTCTTTATATTCCATGCTGTTGAGACATAAATATATTTGTACACATATACAACAAACTTTAAGGCATTCAAATAACAATGATATTGAATTATTACTTATTATACGAGAGAAAGTATACAGCAATTTTGAATTTCTTAACCTATTGTGTGGTTGACTTGTCAACCAATCAGAGGGGACCCTACTGCGCATTCATGAACAGACATTCTCCTGTAGGGTTACTCAGTCAGCAGAGAGACATCACAGAGTGGGCTCGTGCATTGTGTGAACATTAGTAATGACTGGGCCTGCCCATTCTTCATGTTTCGGGTAGGGTTTTTTGACAAAATATTGCATCATGTAGGTCTTTTAGTCCCCTTACAGCCTAGCTTTAGCTCACTGTGATTTCTGGCTTTTCACAAAGAGATTTCAGACCATGGTCGATTAAAGAGAAGGTGATGAGGCAGCTGATGACGATCTTGAAAGAGGACTTTGAAAGTGGAAGGGACTCTGGGATAAGTGTGTGAGATCCCAATGGGAGTACTTTGAAAGGGGCCAAGCTGCCATTGCTTTAGGTTGGATAATTTTTGGACATATCTTATATTTTTGTTTGAAGAAACATCTACCTTAAAGGTGCAAGTCAGAACGCGTACCAGTTCTTGCTAGACACGAGAAGATGATGTAAATCAAATACCTTCTGCCTTGTAAAAATTCAGGACACTCTTTAACAAGAAAGAGTTACTACTGATCAACCTCACTCTGGCATTGCAAAGAATATGAAACCTTGAATTATAAAAGTGTTTGGTACTCCAAATTATAATTGTTCTACAATATATTTGATTGTTAGAATATAAAAACCTTTGTAAAGAACAGAATTTTTCCAGTTGCCACTAAAATGTTTCGTACAATATGGTGAATGGAGTCACATGTCATAGGTTAGTAATCTAGTTTCACAGCCAATTGGTAGTAGGTTAAATCTTCACTGTTTTTCCCACTATTGTTGTTTTGTGCTTGGCTAGACTAAATTTAGACATCTTCAATGTGATCAACTAAAATTTTATTACATGTATATCTAGAGTAATAATTATAGTAGGAGAAGAGATTTTAATTTTATCAAACTGGTCAAAAAGATAAGAGACATTTCAGTTTCAAATCTGTTTTTAATCTATTTTTTTTTACCTTGACAGTATTTGAAATTCTAAAAATTCTATAATTGACTTGACATGAAGTAGCTCCATGTCAGGTCAATAGTACTGATTATGGCTAGTTTCTAAGGTTGCCTGAAAAAAAGGTACAAATGTACCATCTATTATTATAGAAACAAACCAAAGTCAAGTAGGTTAACTTTAGTTTGCTTCTATAGTAATAGGTAGTATATTGATACCTTTTTTATCTGGCAACCTTTGGATCTGACCAATTGCTGGACCACTTAAAATGCCCCCAAAACACAAATTTTATTGATTTTTTTCATGTGGAAACTAGAATGATATATTTCTAACACAATTTATATAACATAATTTATATCATAAGAAATGATAATTATTCATTTGCTTATGATTTTTGATTGCTTGCATTGAAAATAATGTATAAAATTCAGAAAACATTAACAAATACATGTGTAATTTTATGCTAAAATAAACATTGGAATTAAGTTCTTTTTATATGGGTCCGTTGAACATGGCATTTGTTTTTCTGAGGTTCATGTGGAGGACAACTTTCTTGTTTTCTTCATTCAGTTCATCTAGCATTCTTTGGAGGTCATGAAGGTTCTTATCAAAAAGGACAATGTTGTCTGCAAATCTGAGGTTGCTCAGGTATTCACTATCTATTCTGATTCCTTTATTTCGCCAATCTGGGTTTTTGAAATATCAACTTGAGGCAGGCTGCAAAGAGTTGTTACGAGCTGGTATCACCTTGTCTTAACCCTTTTTCAAACTGAAAGGGGTCCAGGTCTTCATGTAGCCAGATGCAGGGACTGCTCTGTTGGTAGATACGTTGCAATACTCTGACATCTGGTGAATCTAGGGAAAGACATATGCCCAAAGACAGATGCTAAAAGGCTAGTGATGATGATGGTTAGGCTTTTGCATAGTTAGTTTATAAACCACTGAATTACAGTTAAAACCATATTTTGAAACCAAATTGAAGGATTTTAGAGGCAGATCCACAAACTAATGGTAGCAGATTCAAAACGTGTCACATTGTAGGAGTTGCTGGACAACAGACACCGATTTAAAGAGTTACAACCAGTATCAGGAGGCGGGACGGTTTGCTCAAGACAAAACTTTTTTTTTTGGTGGGGGGGTTCGGTCTTTTGGTTCATTGCATTAAAAAGTTGTTTTCTGCCAGAATAAGGGTTGCCAATTTCAACTTGAAGTCAAACAGTACTAGAAAAAAAGCCAAACAAAATTTGAGACCCCTTCTAACATTAAATGCTGTGAATCCCAACCTGGAGGCTGCAGCCCCAGTTGGTCTACATAAGTATAACTCCAGGTCCATGGAAAATCGACACCAAAGAAAAAAACTTTCGAACTTGTATGAAAAAAATGAGTTTATTGAGAACATTTTTGTGCCATTAGTAAGGATCCAACACAAACTCAAAAGTCTGGACCTAGTGTTTTCCAATTCATTAAGTTTGTCTTGAAAACTATTTGTTATCAAAACTTTAATTGAGATACTTTGTATCACATACTGAATCTTATTGCCTAGATTTTAATTTAATAATTCAGGTTCTTATTCTTTTATTTACAAATATGTAAATATAAAGGCTTATGAATCAGGTGTGGTAAGTTATGCAACAACCCCCACCCTCATTCAAATTTAGGCTATTGACATTTTTTCTACCACAGGAGATAGAAAACAATACCTCCTTTAATTTGCATGTTGTGTGATTTTTAAGGATAAAAGGCACCTGGCACAATTCTATTTTTCCATAGAAATACTGAGTCATCAAATGTCAGCGAGGCAGTTTGAGAGTAATTTTTCTAAGTAATAATGGAAGGAGGTAGTTTTTCTAAATAATGATTTCCTCACTTAGTTATTTTAGAATTGAACTCTAAAGGAAGGCCAAAAGTTACCGAAAACATTCTTGGTAACCTCTTCATTTTCATTGCTGTGTCACTGCATTGTTTATTCTATCAATATCTCCCCAGATGAAGCAAACATAAGAGAATGGTACTACTTTGAGAAAAAAAGAAACTACTACTACTACTACTTAAACTGAAGTAGTTCTTGTATCCAAACCATCATCAACTTCAAGTGATTTGTTAACTTCAAGTGTGACAAAGAAAAAAAATTCTAGCTGTGGACTTGGAAGAGGTTGGTCCATTGCCAAGCAAAATAAATGTTCTCACTGGAATTTCAAGGTGCTTCTGTGGTTCAGCATCTACATTCTGATTTCAGTGAAGTGATACGTCAACCAAAGAAGAAACTGAAAAACCAACATACGAGTGTTCTTTTCAACCTCTGCCAAATAGTGAAAAAATTTTGAGATCATGGTTAGTAATCTCCCCTTCCAACGAACTTCATGAATCCAGTGTAGCTCATGTTCAGATTTTCAGACAATCGGAGTTGTTGAAAATAAAGAGAAAAAGTAGAGGAAAATCCCATGAAGATTATTTAATATTATTAAATTCATAGCTAAACAGAATTTGGCATTACGGATCACCAAGGAGGAATTGAATCTGGGTGAAATGAGATTGACGTTGAGCCTGAAGTAACGGGAAATAGAAGAAATTTTTAGAATTAGTTCATTTCTTAGCAAAAGAATCAAGCTGTGGGAAAAGTTTGCTACTTTGTATCTGTTGCCTAATAATTCAGAATGAGTCTATAGATATTTTTGGAGGAAACCCAAGAAGCAAAGTCATCGAGCGCATAGAACAAGCCAAGCACTTTTTTCCATGATATTCAACAGCACTCCTGATATTTCATACAAGGATCAGAAGAGCCAAGTTTTATGCTATGTTATGATTGATGAAAATGAAGTGAAGGTTGTGGAATCATTTGTTGATTTTATTGAAACAAAAGGCAAAACCACTGAGAATATTTCAAATATGAACTGTGGAAAATCGGAAAATGACGGAATTGATGTTCAAAATTCTAGAGGACCAGTATATGATAATGCTGTTGTGACTTGATGTTCAGAAATGTATCAAAGAAATTAATGGAGAAATTTGGCGGGTGTATACTATAAAATCTGTTACCTTTTTCGGAACGGAGCAACATTTGTTCACGTTTTTTTTCTCCATCAACCAATCTTTGGGATGTTCTCACTTCAGTCATTCGTCAAAGTGCCAAGTACATAGTAGAAAAATAGGAAAACAAAGGAAGAAGCTGTGAGTGTTGTAGAAAAAAAACATTTCACAAAAATTTTGAGTACTTTAGAACAGTTGACTAATGAAGAAGAAAATACATTACCAGGTCAGGTGCAGGTGTGCTATTTTCCTTTCTGAGCTTTCTGGGCCAGGGGAGATCTGTCTTTCTAGAAATTAATGACACACAGGCTTACCTCCAAAGCGAAGGCTTGAACATACAACAATGTGATATGAAAGTCTGGGCTTAAAAAAAATTTCAGTTGAAAAGTGTCAATCTAGTGAATAATGCTGTTACCTAAGTCAGAAGAATTTGTGTTGATTTGGGATAGACATGAAGCTTCAGTGTTGATGTAAAAAGAAGAAACAATGTTTGGTGAAGGATCACAAGATTCTGAATTACCAAACACAACTGAATTGAGTAAGGAAATGTTTTCTTTGTTGAACAGAGTGATCCAAGAAATAACTTTGAGATTTCAACAGCTTCATGAACTTGCTGGAAAATATGCCTCCCTCATCCTGTTGGATCTTTAGGATGATAAATAAAAGAGTCAACTAGATCAGGATCATGATGACATTGATAATGAAGAATTCCCCGTTGAGACAAAAAGATTTCAGCGTTTTATTGCTGTTAGTGCTATGCAAGACAAAACAGATATGGGAAGTAGGCTCCCTTGAACTTTCGCAGTTCATTCAAAAGAATAATATAACTTGGTTCCAAATATTGTTATACTGCTGCGGGTTTTTCTCATAACTGCTGTTAGTGTATAGAACAACAACAATTGACAGACAAAATAGACCTTGACAATGTCATTGAAGATTTTTCAAACAGAAAAGCAAGAAATATAATTTTGTAGAATGTTGTTATTGATTTTTTCACTTCAGAAGTAAACATGGTGTCAAATTTTTTTCCACAGGTTTTTACCCTGTTTGTCATTTTCCCTTTTTTGTTTAACAGTCCAAGTATGTTTGGTGTGTATTGTGTTGTGTTGTGTTTTTTGTAAGGGGCAGCAAACTCAAGGACTGCTCCCAGTGGCACAAACTGTAACTACGCCCCAGATTACAACCTCTATTTATATTGCTTGCATCATTTATGTATAAGACAAGCAGTTTCTTTTTCTAAATTTTTTATTTAGAGTTTTGGCTTGAACATTTGAACTCTGAAACCTCATTTTCCCTATACAATACCCTTGGCTTTCTGGAGTCAATGATTAAGTTTTAAAAATAGTTTATAATTGATACACCCCCCACCTATTTCTGCTGCCAAAAGATGTTGATCATGTGACGGTCTCTATTGAGTGACCCCCAAGACCTATTTAAACACAATGTATATAACTAAAATGTACTGTAATTAATAGAAATATAGATTTTTTTACCTAAATTTAGAAAATCAATTAGAAACCGATGGAAAACTCTTCAAAATCATATTGTTGCTACAAAATGGATCTTCTGTTTTTTTTAAAATTTAATTCTAATGAAAGACAAAAAGATTGAAATTGAAAGCTTTGTTGTATTTTTTTTTCTCGTACCAAACGTTCCACAAGTGAAATTGTAGGAGTTTTCATGAAAAAGAAGAAACAGAAGTTGATATTTTCCCCCTATTCTATTGCAAATAAGAGATATCTGTTGTTCATCCTTCCTTTGCTTGATATTTATGATAAACTTTTGGAAATGAATCAGAAAATGTATTTATAAATGAAGTGTGCAGAATAAAAGCATAGTAGGAAATATAAATATACCATTATCTGTATAATATATTGAAACGTAAAGACAACATCATCTTAACATATATGAAACACTATATATGTATATATATATAAATATGAGGACCAGAAGAAAGCTTAAATGAAAGAAGCCCGCACGAAAATTCCCCACCAAAGAAAAAGCTCACACAGAAAAAGACCAAATAAATTCAAATTGTTATTTGGGAAACCAAAAGCTCTGTTTATAAAACCAGTCTTTATACATAGGTATCAGAACAAATATGTTGCAGTGGAAGGGAAATAAATCTTACTCTTAATCATTTTTCCATTCATAATTT
>OY735217.1:29718551-29826051 GCA_963457665.1 Thysanoteuthis rhombus | reverse complement strand
ATACAGTATTATATGATGTTCGCTTTGATTCCCACTGGCCAGAACTTAATTCAGACATTAAGTGACACATACCTGTACATAGATAGATGAATATTTGCAATTTTGTTTTCTGATCAGTTTCAAGCAGTCATTGCGATCAACAGACAAAATCTATTATGCTTTATTTTAAAATATTGAGCACTATCACAATAAATAAAGCAACTTCTGGAAACTGTAAAGATATATATATATATATATATATATATATATATATATATATATATATATATATACTAATATACTGATTCTTTGTCCGTGCCTCTTTTATATTAAAGCTTCAAGATAAATCAAACTAATATTTAGCATGCGGACTTGCAAAAGATTGACTTATGACATTGGCTATTAGGGGTAGACCTCAGGGGTCAATTGAGGTTAACGAGGTCATTTCTATCAAATCTCTGGTTTTAAACATTGGAAAAGACAAAGAATAGATGCAAGCAAAAACCTCTTTTGGGTAATGTTAGGGAAAAATCACTGCTAAAAAATTTAGCTGAAAATCATTTACAAATGCAACACGAGAAGTGTTAGCAAGAGTTTGTCTGAAGGACAAATACATTCGCTCAACAAAATACATACGTATACGAGCTTATGTTTAGAGCAAAAAATATGGAAGTAAAATAAAAATGTCTGTTTTCTGATTAAAGGAATGTTGTGTTATGGTAGAAATCTTTATGTGCATAAGCATGAATATATTTTTAAGTTCTTTTGTGTGAATGTTTGTATGTATACATGTGAGGGAGAGTATCACAATGCTTTTTATGTGTGTATGTGTTAAGAGCCATTCCACACATGTTTGTATGTATGATGGAAAGATAGCAGCATCAACAGTGCTTGTGGCAAGGGTAGGAGATGGTTGGGATTGATCATGGGGTGGTTGATTTAAAAATGTCTGTAGAATCCGCCATCTTGAAAATACGTTGATGAAAAGAGATTGCTATATGTTAGGCAGAATTGAAGGCAAGGTTTGAATATGTATAAAGTTGAATTTGCTGGGATCTTTTATGCATTTATTTGTATAGAGTTGAATTGATTAGAATTGCAAATAATTCCAATAGTCATGTGATCTGGCAATACTGGTATTTAAACTTAAAGTTTTAAAACCAATTTTCTTGGCTGTTTTGAGTCTGATTTATTAGGAACCTGATAGAAAGGTGTTTATTGATGAGATGCTTCTCAGTTAAAAAATCTTCCCCTCAAGGTCTCATGATCTGTCTATAGAGGTGTTTAAACTTTATACTTAAGTCCTCATTGAACTCTTGGTTCTTGTTCTAATAAGTTTGTGTTCTAAGTTCTTTTTGTAAGGGTTGCCACTTATATTGTAAATTTGTACAAAGTGATGTGTAATAGCTACTTAAGTCAATAGTTTAGTAATTCGTACTATACTGATTGTAAATGAAAATAATGCACTACAACGCCTTTGTGTGTAATTTGGTTGTGCTTCGATAGTTGAGTTAACAAAATCTTCAATGCTGATGTGTCTTCTCTCTCCCTCTTTCCTCTTTAAAAAAAGCCTTTTATCATTTTTGGAGTGTAAGGCTCTCTGCATGTCATTAATTCATTTACCTCTGCCAAAGAAGTTGGAAAAAGTATACGTATTCAACATTGCATATCCATCAGTTATAACGTTTCACACATGCTTACAAAAGAGTTCTTTTGGCGTTTTATTCAGGCTGCATTTTTTTAGAATTTCTTGGTCTCTTATTAGCCTATTGCTGTGTGTCACAAAGAGGAGAAAGAATTGAATTCTTATTGTTCAGTATTTTTATACCTTTACGCCGACCCCAGTATCCCTATAACACTATTTACGCTCGTGAATTTTTGTAACTTTCATCACATGAAGGTAAAGAAAACTGATCATTACCCACTTGATCTTTGAACAAAATTGACAGGTAATAGACATCTGCTGCTATTATAAGAAAGAGTAAGAGATATTTTTTCAAAATACAGTAAATTGATCATTAAATTAACTAATTTTTGTTGAATCCCATATTTTTCCAATGGTAACTTTATCTTTGAAAGATTTTTAATTTCATAAATTAGATTTTTCTGTCAGCAGACATCAGTCATAGTGTGATCAGAGTGAATTTTTTATCTCAAAAAATGACATTATTAAACAGTCTAAAACCTGCTTTAAGTATGCAAAAGAATTTTTAAAAAAATTTATGGCTGACTTTTTCTTGCAATTAAAATCAAATTTAAAACTTTAAAGAAGATTTTCAAACTATTGCGATATGTTTTAGAATATCTATAAAAAAGTGTGATCATTGCTACAATTTGTAATGTTTTAGGTACCTACTTAGTTGAGATGAACAATAAATAAATCGTACAATTTTGTATGAATATATTTTGGGGTTATGCATGCAAAATATGAAAGGTGTATCTGGTCTGAACTCTTAGATGGAAACAGAAACATAGCATGGCACATTTTGCATGCTTCAAAGCAACGTATATATTGAGAGATGCCATAAGATTATTAAAAACATCTTACCTGCAATTTGGGCACTTATTCTAGTGCCTATTTCCAAAGTGAGTGAAAAGAACCCATAACCCATGGCCATGTTTTCATTTCCAACAAACTTGGCCGGCATAATTGAGTCTAAATCAACAGTTACTCTATAGAACAAACCAAATAAAGCTGAGAATAACAATGCGAACCAATATTGTAACAAAAGAGGATAGACCAATGATGTTACGTATAAACATTTGCATCATATATAAAGTAACAATATTCATTTTTGAATGACAAGAAGCTAAACCAGCCAACAGATGCCCAATAGTTTCAGTAACACCCCCTCCCCCAGATACCAAGATGGCTGCTCTTTCAGGTGAAATCTTGTGTGGTCAGATGCATAATGGGTGGGACCCTGTGGACGATAGAAGGTTAGAGACTAAAAATATGATGTATTTGATATTCCTGAAGATAAATAAGTTACATCATAATAATCTTTTTACCAATGACTTTGATTGCCGTTCAGAGAGCTAGTCCATGCAATTGCTAACAGCAACTGAAGTCCTGAGATCTACAAGTGGCCTCTCTGGTAGAATCGTTTGATGGGTGAATGAGGCGTCAACTGTGTAAATCATTTGAATAGGTTCTTTCTCAGCTATTGTATTTAACAATATGGGAGAACTCATTAGCGTTTTCTTTCCTGTGGATATTTGTCCATCGCTTTTTTTTTGCATGAATTCGAGAGCTTTAAATGAATGCTGGATTCACAAGAATTTGTGATCAAACTGGGCGAGATTGAGAGTGCGTCCATACCAACTCAGAACTCCGCTTTGACTAGTAATGTTCCTTTAACTGAGTCGACTGCACTCTTGTGAATTGTGTTTCCAAGGAGTAATTTAAAAGCCATTTATATATTTGGATACAAAGATGAATAGACACTTTCTTCTCCACTTATTCATTTTCCAATTTTGATTGTTTCCTGCAACCACAACTGTTGCGACCATCACTAATTTGGGGGAACATGTAGGCAGAATAGAGGATAGCAAGAATTTGAATGCCAGCAAGTGTAGTCATCATATGCTGGCAGCCATAGTGTTTAATGAGGTTGTTCATTATAATGGGAAACTTCAAATTACCAACACCTGCACCACCTGAACTTGGGGCACTGGCCAAACCCATTTTCTTCCTGACAAACACACCATGACGGTATAATGGAGTAAGCCAAAACCAATACCTGGAAAGAATGACAAAAAATTTATAAAAATGAATGAAAACAATAAAACATCTATAACTTCTAAAAACAGTTATCATACTTGCTGGCATATAAGACGCACACCTAGATAGATGAATAATCTTTGGAAAATTGCAAATATTATGCTACCTTGAATGTGCTGGCATTATAATTAAGGATCCTAGTGGACCAAGAGTCTTACAAGCCAACAGATACAGTATTTGTCAGCTAAATTTAATGTATTAGATATTGAAAATCTGTACCAAACAACTCCTTAAAAAAAGCAACAAATGATTGCATTAAAACATCACAATTAACTTTTGGCATAATGAAAGAAAAGTTACATATATTTCAAACATGATTCTTACATCTGCCCCTGTCATAAAATGTATTATCAACTGACATGACTAAAATTTAAGCTTATATCAAAATTTGCTTTGAATATTTTTGAAAGCATAAAGCAATTTACAAAGAAATTTCTTTCTGTTAATTGCTTTCTTCATATAGGTATTCATAGATTAAGGTGTGTGTGAGGGTGAAAATTGCAGTGAACGAGCTTGTAATTCATCAGAAAAATCTTCAAACGAAAATATCACAACTGACTTGCATTTTTGTTAGAGTAGTCATTTGGTATTTATTTTTAACTATCAGAGTACTTATAAAAAATGACAGGATTATTTACGTATGGATTACCACCTCTGCCTAGGATAAGAATATCTGTGCACTCTGCCTAGGATCCGAAGGTCACATCCTAGCACTTCTGCTTAGGATCAGAGCGTAGTATTTGTGCTTATTGAAAAGTGTTACACACAATATACACATATATATATATATATAGACAGATATTGCGTTTTACACATGAGGATGATGGAGAAATTGGTGGATTGAAGAAATAAAATTTTGAGGTACAATAAAAAAGTTATAAGGTTTGAAATGATCATAAAAAATTAGGCTTGTAAATATTCATAAAATATAGAGATTTTCAAACCATTCTACCCATCAGTTTCGTTGTGACAAATTATTCTATCAATTTAATTTTCATAATTTGGTTATGGCTGATGGCAGATATTTTCTTAAACCAAGAAAATGTAATTATAGACCAGGATTTCATATGGCCACCATTGTCAATTGGACCAAGCTGAAAGCTTTGAAAGATTAAATCAAATGTAATAGGGCCCCAACTAAAGATAACATATTCTTAAGGACTAAGAAGACATTGAATAGTTTTCAGCTGAAAGAACATTACTGCTACTATACAGGAAAATCCACTTGACAATTTTAAGACTAAATTGGAGTCTGCATTTCCTGAAGGAAGTGCAAGTGTGATTGTTCCACAGCATAGCGACTCCGCCCAAAACCTTATTGAAAGCATAAAAAAATTTTCACTTTGATATCTTGAAAATTGTGGGAGGAGAGGCAGAACCAAAAATGAGTGGAATAATGTGCTTGCAGCACATGCACAATCACACCAATGAAAAAGTCTTTCAACACAATCAGAAGTGATAAAATGCAAATTTATACTCTTGATCCAAAATACCAATAATCTGGTCAGCCCTGACATAAAAAGATAAGAGATTTGAATTTATTTGCCATGCATGGACATATTGAAAGAAACATAAACCCTACACCCAGATTCTCCTCACAAGTCTGAGACCTATTATTTTGTCTTAAATATTGATTCCATGCATAACTGAAATTTTTTTCAAGGAGCAGGTGGCCTGATGGTTTACGTTCGAACTCCAGATGGGACATTTTGCATTCATTTCAGACAAATATTTTTTTGAAAGTCATGAATCAAATTCTCCTCCCATCTGTAAGTAAATAGTAGGGCAGTTGGAGCCCTATAGCTCTGTAAGGCATCAAATTAATACCATACCCGGTACATATGCATGATTACTATCCAGGATAGTTAGATTTGGAGGTTTTCCTTCAGGAAATGCTGAGACCCCTGCATATATATGTGTGTGTGTGTGTGTGTGTATGTGTGTAACAGAGTGATCACAGTCCATAGAGATGACACTCTAAATCTAGCTAACAATGATAGATCTGATCACATACCTTTCATAACAATATCTAATACCCCTCTCCTCCATGAACTTGAATAATCAAGCACTGCTGAGACATCCCAAAACCTAAACCAGAACCAAGTGATTTGTTTAAGGAACCAAGTTTAGTTTTTTACCGTCAACCCAAGAATCTTATAGACATGATAGTTAACAGCATCATAATAAACAATAGAGTTATTAAAATAATGCTACAATAAAAACTGTCAAATTCTATCAACCTTGCAATAGGAAGAACAATTTATGACAACCAGAAATTCACTGATACATTCATTAGTGTTATAACTAAGGAAAGATTTACCACAATTCAATTGAAAAGGCAAAAATGTCATCTATATTCTAGAATGCACTCACTGCATTATACAGAAAGTAAGGAAGGCCAAATCACAATTTAATGTTAGACTCGATAATAATAGACAGAATAAGAACATTAAACCACAATAAGCTACTCTTGGTCAAACAACATATTTGCTAAGAAGGCCATGATTTCAATACAGATGCTAAACTTATTATCATTGAAAAGATAGAGAAGTTTACACCCAACAAGACCACGACAATACTCAATAACATACTACCCTAAATTTTCATTCTTCCCTAAAACTCCATTGAACTATTTGAACCTGTTTTTCTATATTGTCAACTATTCCACAATATATATATATATATATATATATATATATATATATATATATATATATATATACAGTATATGTGGTACAAATCAGGCTAGCAGTATAACATAATATAATAATATATCAATAATATAAAGCCACTTCTGAAATGTATTGGATTTATTTCATAGAGTGCTCGATACATACAACATTTTACTCGTGGAGTTGAGTTGTTTTAGAGCAGAGCTGGAAATAAATAGTAGGTTGTTGATTCGCTACACAAACTAGCTAATGTTTCAGCTCTCTCGACCTACTATTCATATATATATATATATAACAAATCATTATAGTTATATTGTAGATTCTCACATCTAAAACTATTTCGAAGAATTTTTCTCAAAACATTATACTTTGAGCCCTTTTTGTAGGCCCATCAAGCATGCACACTAAATTTGGTTGGGCTGCACCCATGTTTAAGTGGTTTTTATAGCATGACAGATAAATAGACATATACAGACAGATGTCGTGACATGTCTCACTTATACATAACCTTATATATGCGCGTGTGTGTGTGTGTGTGTGTGTGTGTATATATATATTGAGAATTAACACGTAAAATTTTGGGATGGATCCAAGAATATTTTTCAGATTGAGAGATATTTTTCAATTACATTTATATATATGTTCATGACTGTTCATGTGATATCTCCTGAATTTCTCAATGGATTTCAATCAAATTCTGTGGAAGGGAGGAAGAAGGTGAGAACTGATTAAATTTTGGAGCAGATCCATGCACAATTACATACCCTAAAGTTGTAGTGTCTGCGTTCACTTTCACCCCAATAATAATGATCTGATTTCCATCTATTTCTATAATACTAAAAGTCTGATTCACCCAACTGAATTAGTAAACTCAATGGACATAGGGAAAGGTTTTGATGCAAAATATATACAACATAACAAGGCTAACTGGTCAATGATAAACTTCTACGGAGGCTCAAACCTGTTCTTAATGATAGAAATTACTAACAGCCATGGCCAGCAACCTACAATGGGGCTTGTACTTTCAGGAGACTTTAGGACTTCAACAGCAATCATATCACAACATCTGAAGACAATAGAAAATGTTAGAAAGTTGAAAAAATAGATTTGTGTGAACTGAATGAAATGTTCCATGACAGTGACAGACCCCACTGGTATATGAGACCTTGCAGCATCCTCCAAATTCACCTGACATTTCTCCAACAGATTATCATTTCATCAAGTATTTCAAACTCCATATCTTTAATGAAAAGTTTTGTCAAATTCCAGTCAAAGTCCTGAGTTGACTTTGTTTTTCTACCATAACAGGAATAAGAATGATTCTCACCAAATTCAGGGGCTAAACTCTTCACTGTTTGTCAGTCTTGTCATGTTAAACTGAACTGATGTGTAAAATTAACAAATCACAACCAACTGATTGGTAGGTAGCTCTTTAACCAACTGAGCTAAATTGTCTTACATACGTATGGAAGTTTATGTTAGAAATATGCAAGGGCTTATTTCTTTCTAATGAATGAATACATTTATAAAATCAAAATTTCCCCACGGTGATTTGAAATCACATTGAAGTGATAGAAAGCTGGCTCTCCTACCAACTGAGCCAAACTGACAAATCTTACACACATCATTGTACAGATACAAAAGGGCTTATTTCATTCTAATAAATAGATACATTTATATAAAAAAAAATTACATTTTCATAATTTTCAATTTATTATACATTCAATACAAAAGTTGCAATAAGAATCTTCAGTCAAAATAGAAGCAGGAGTAAGAGTTTGACCCTGCAGTAGCCATGCTTATAATAATAAGGAAGCCATAATTCTTGCTTTTACTGAATTTGTGACCACTAAAACTAAACAACTTTGTAGAAATTTCATATCATCATGACACATTGATTGGGAAAAGGTTATTGCTTCAATATCGATCATATTTTGATTGATACTAACCTCTTTTGTTGTTTATATCATTCTTCATCTTACTATTCAAAAAACCTTTCATGAGTAACATGTACTTTGTTGATAAAAAAAAAATGTACCATTATCCCTAATGTTAATGAGATTCACAAAAGGCTTTCTTTGTTTAAAACAATCCTTTTCTTTTTTTTAGTCAATCTCCTTTACTTGATTCTATATGTTTTGATTCTTCAAGTTGGGTACTGCCGCAGAAAAATTTTTTTTCATCCCACCCAGAAATCATTAATGGATTCATAAGTAGTAAGTTAACATGTGGCGGTAGTGAATGTGTTCCTTCATTACTCATATTCCCGACGAGAGTATGATGAATAAACTTACACTTCCTGATAGGTCCCTTTACATAACAAAACCAACGTAAGAATTGATGACAAGATTGATTAAATACTCGACATGAAAAACACAAACTTTATTCTACTTCGTACACAACTAAAGCACTTCTATCAACACTGTCTCAGCATTATTCTCAATTCGCTCTGGACAGTGCGACACGTTGACTCAAAGTCTATCAGGTAGATTTCCTTGCCAAAGCAAACCACAGAGCAAAAGTAGAAGAGGCAGCTCTGGAAGGCGAGAGCTTCCCAACTGCCACACCGTCTCCTGCAACCCAGGTTGAAAGGCCGGCATCTCCTGCATTGGCCTTGCTGGCCATATGGAGGGCCTGCAAAAATCATGGAAAACTCTCCTAAATCTTTGTTTGTGAAGCCAAGCTATAAAATTGTTGGAAATATGTGGCTGATATAGGTGTCTGAAGTATAGACTATATTGTATGCAAAAGAAACCAAAGTTTTCAATTAACATTTGACTATACAGAAACATGTAGCTGACTAAAGGAACGAAAGTGCATCTGAAAGTTTCTGATGAAATATTGAAATCTAAAGGGAAAGCCTCTAGATCTATGGTCTCCAAATTTTAACTCCTCAGGGAATCCTTTTAAATTTTTTGGGAACTCCCTCGGAAATAATTTCCCTTTCAACTTATATATATATATATGTATGTGATTATTGGATTTTTCATTTTTTTATAGACTTATCTGAATGTGTATAACCCAAATAGAACATACTTGAATGGAAGAGTAAGAATAAAGCTTACTGAGGAAAAATATACATACAGATGACAACTGACTGAACAGCGTACGTGTCACGTAAATAACCAAGATATTTTTGATTTTAAGATAACTGTTAAAAAGAAACATTTTGGATTTAGTAAAGAGTCATAAAGTGTCAGGAACATTATAAACAATTGATTATTACACAAAATAGATAAAATACAAAGTGTGTAAATATGCGAAAATGTCACTCTGTTTTGCGGAACCCCATGAAAGGTTGTGTGGAACATAGTTTGAATACCACTGCTCATGAGGAATGACCCAGTAACTGAAGTTACATTGTTTGCACTTTTCAAGTAAGATTGCTCATATCATAAATGTTGTATCATTTATCTTAATTATGACATGGCTGATCCATCCATGGGTGTTGTGTGAACATGAATTTATAGCCAAATTTAGTATTCAACTTGCAAGATGAAGTCTATAAGACACTTTTCAGTCTGTCTGTCTGTAATATGTTAAATATCAATTTTCTTTGCTAAACAAATTGGATTGATATGAAACTTGGTCCAGAACTTCTATTGAACCATCCTCATCTTTTTCTTCCTGCTACTACTACCACAACTAGTAATGCTAAATATTGTTTTTTTTTCTACCACATTATGTTGGATTCAAGTGAAATTTGGTCCAGACTTTGGGTAAACCATCCTCACCCCACCTCCTCCTGCTGCTACTAATACAGATGGTGAAGACATCATTGAACTTATGGTTCTTGTTTCTAAAAAAGGTACTTGAAGAAAAAAACAAAACAAATTTAATATCTAAAATGTAGAGGATCAAAAAAATGAAAAAGAAAAGGAACAATTACAAAACAAAAGATAAAACAGGATGAAGTTAAATCAAATTCTTAGGGACATAGAGAATATATATAAGAGAAAGTTAGAGTCAGTAAGTATAACAAGAAAAAATAAATACATACCCACAACAAACATGTTTAATGGCTACTGAACTGGCAGCAGCTGTACATCCTTTTCCAGGATAGAATTCCTAAAATGACTTGACAAAAAGAATTCTGTAAAAAGAGGCAACTCCTGTGATCAACAAGTAGATAGTAAATGAAATCACCAAGATAAATCATGAGCATCAAGTTGGTGGTTGTTTCTGGGATGCTGTTTAAACCTCTGTGGATTGCTTGGGTATTGCAATTTTTATCCATACTTGATAATAAATGTTAAAAAAGGTAAGATAGAATAAAATGAATGAATCAATTGATCCAATACATGTCATTTCCGAGTATGTGTTTCTATAAATGCGTGTCTAAGAATAACACCTCAGCAACTGCCAAGTTTTGTTCATAAAATTTTGTAGATAGACTTTATATTTGATTTAAAAGTAGCGATTGTCTTCATGATAATGTCCTAAAATTGGAATTTGAAGTGCTTTCCTTTTTCCCCTTGATGAACTTTATGAACTGAAAAAGAACAGCTATTACATTTTGACCCTAAACCAACATAGGAATAAGTTGGATAGAGAGGGTTTTACACTCTGGTATTAAAACATTACCCACAAGCTTTCATTATGTTTATATACTTCATCAAACAAAATTGATAGCAAAGTTAAACGTGAACAGGTCTGGTTAGTCACTCAAAAGAAACCATCCCAGGACCAATGTCTTTTGTCAGCATGTTGTGTTAGATGAGAAATTCTTTTTTCACCCCAATGTAAAGATAACATCCTTTTTATTTTTACAATTGAATAAATAAAAGTAATACTTACTATTACAACAAAATAAATTCATAAACTATAAATTTATACACTAAGAGTCGCTGTAACTACAATCACTACCACATACTATTTCCTTCCTAAGCAACTGTTTGCTACCATTATTTTCCTGACTTTATTCTGAGATTGCTTTACATACTCACAAAATTCACAGAATCAAATCCTTTATTCAATGTATTATTTTGCATTAACCACCATCAAAAATCCAAAAACAAAAACAGGTCTGGTTAGTCATTTGATAGAAACAGACACATGACCAATGTCTTTTGGGAGCATGCCATGTCTGGATTTTCAGAAAGCAAGTGTGAATGCTGCTGGATACAAACTAAGGGATCAATTTAGCATAAGCTTACATTGCGAATTGACTCTCCCCCCCCAAAAAAAAGCTGGGGGGGGGTGTAAAAAAACAAACATTTTTTTTTTTGCAAACATAATAAGGTGTAAATGTCAAAACATCCAGGGCTCTAGCTCCATTAGTGCTGCCTGTATGCGTGATACATACTTAGCCAGCTAGCAGGACCAACTTGAAAATGTTAACAGTTTCTAATAAACCCTCAACACAACCAAAAGGCTAGAAAATTCCTTAGAGTTAGAGATAGGACACATATACCTTAAGATATGCTAGGGTTGGTAAAAAAATGAAGAAAGTCGCCAACTTATTTCTTTGGAAGTGGTGACAGTTCAAAAGAGATAATAGAGGAGTTTTTCCTTGCCACCTGTTTTTTTCCTAATCCTTGAAGTGTCTATTTTATGATTCTACTGGTTTCCAAGCTGAAACAATGTCTGAAAGGGTTAATTTTTAACCATGTATGAGTAGTATGGATCTGAATCTGGATGCTGGAAAGATAGAAAATTGCATAACTTGTGAAGTAAACAACATACAGAGATAAAAGCCATTAGCAGAATCAATTATAGAAGGATGTATATACCTAATTTTCAAGTATGGAAATCATAGAAGATGGATTCTTCAATTCAAGAATTATTCTATTCATCTAATTGTTTTGTTCTTATCTGCTTCATATATATATATATATATATATATATATATATATATATATGTATGTGTGTTTGCAAAGCTAGCTTTTAAATTTGTGTTCTTGTTCTGCTAATAGTGGTTCTGAAAGATATTTAGTTATGCTTTATAGCAGAGTTGAAAAAGCATGTTCACAAGGAACTCCCAGGATTTTTTCAATGCCTTTTTCTTTATCCTATATTTTGATTTCACCTGTACCCTAGTTAAAATAATGTCCCGTCAGAGGGTTAATTTTGAACCATTTAACTAGGAAAATTGCATAACTTGTGAAGTAAACAACGTACAGAGACAAATGAACACATTTTTCCATACAATTCTGACTTGAGGAATTTAGAAAAATAGTCACAATCAAGATATAAACATATTGATTTTACAGGACAAAAACAGCAAAAGAAAAACAAAAAAATATTGAAAAATTCAATAGTTCCAGTTTTGACTTGGGATGAACTATGTAGGTCAAGTCCTTTTAGAGTAGTATTTGTCATACAGTTGAAGTTCAAGGATGCCAATTCCGAACCCGTCAGATGATATTCACCACTTTCTGTTATTACAAAATGGTTTATGATGGTTCAGGGTCAGTGTTTGTGCTCACACCAATATAGACCTGTAGAATTTTTAGCAAAATAGGGGTCAACCTGGGAAAATGTAAATGATTTGTCATATTTCATTGGAAACAGTATAACATCAGCTTTCCAACTTGGCACGCTTAATTTCAAGAACAACTCCACTCTTGATTATGACACCAAAAATTGAAAAAAAAAAAAAAATCCAAAGATTTTGATCCAAGATTTAAAAAAAAAAAAATTTCCTCCAACAGCCAAAACAGGAAACTAACTATTTATGATTTTACAGGGTAGTCTATAGATTGTAGATTTAATTCTTGATGGCAATACATACATATAAAAATAGTAAACCCTCAGTTTAAAAGATTAATAGGGGCAGATGGTAGTATGTTATTTGCGAATGTCTGTTAAATCAAATGTTACCAGAGAAAGAGCATTTTTTTACCTTTTTTGAATTCAAATATATTTAATGCAAAAATAGCTTTAGAATATAAATTTGTTGAATTATAATGCAGAATAAGATGATATAATAAATAATAGAGCATTCAACTTGAGTTATTTGCCACTCTGATATAGTTTTTAGTTCTGAATGTCTATTTTTACATTTTTATACCATTTTCTGGAAAATTTAGTTGTTTGACATATTTTTGTCTTATTTTCGGATGTAAATAAGTAAACATTGAATAAGAAAATTGCTAATAAATATTTTTGTATCAAAATAAATTAATGTTATGAATTATGCGTTTAGTATATCTGAAATATTGTTTGATGAATGAGTATGCTGTGGAGAAAAAGGTTTTGCTAACTTGATAAAACAAATTGGTTTTATGAGGCAGGTAAATGAGGTATTATGGATTGAAAGTCCAAAAAATATGTACTTGCAAAAGGTTTATTTTTCTATCTATTTTTGAATATTCGACTTTCTCAACCACTTTTTTTATAATAAAAGTATTGATGTTGTAATCCAGGTTTTGAATAAACTGAACAAAATAAAATTTTGATAAAATCATAGCTAGCTTTTTATTTATGCATTATGGTCATGTGATGTCAGACTTTTCTACAGCGATTGAGAGTGGAGTCATAGCAGTATAAGTATAAAATATCTTGATATGCAATTAAAAATACAAATTGGCGACACAGTGAAAACTGACCCGAGCTCAACTTATGGTTTGATTGGCAACAATTTGATTGGATTGTAGTGTGACCTGATCATAGCTCAAGTCAAAACAAAGGCAGCAGCATTACCAATTTCTTTGCAATTTTTATATTCAAAAAGGAGGCAAAAGAAATCCAGAAAAACATTGTCTTTATAGAAAAATCATTAAAAAAATATCCAAAAATATTTAGATGATCAGGGAAATTATTTGAATGATTATGACCTTCATTCAGGAAATTTTTCATTTTTGAGAAATATCAAGTTTTGAATTTATGTCTCGATACAGTTTGAGAAGAAAAAGAGAAAAAAAGAAAAGAAAAAGATAATTCATATAAGCCAAAACTCTGTAAAAATGGCTGAAAATAAGTGCCTAGTTTAGCCTCACAGATACAGTGAATAGAACCCCCCTTCATAAAACCTTCAAAATATTTTTTTTCTAAAAAACTAAAAAATTTCCAGAAGGTTCTAGGTTCAAATGGATTTAAAGAACCTAAAATTGGAACAAAAAAAAAAAATATTCATTTGGTACTACATTTGGTACAGACTTGAAACAATAGATTAAAAATAAAAAAAATTTTTAATTGATATAAGACTGATATTCATTTTGAAAATAGAGTCAGAAACACTTACCAATTAGATAAATATGCTTGCCATCAACTAACATACACAAATTAGTTTCCAGCTTTTTAGTTCAGGTGAAACAATAATTTTGAAAAACGCTTTTAATATCAGCATTCATAATCCAATAAGCATATTGGTGGTATACAGTCTTACTAGTCAATACATCCATGTGCTTCTGAAATCTAAAATCCCCATGGGATATAAGATATCGATCTATCTATCTATCAATTTGTTTTTCTCTCACTATTTTGCTTGTAAGTTGTTGAAAGTAGAGAAACCGACAGCAGCACAGCAAATGAGTGTCACGCTGGGAATTTGGCAAAAACTTGATATTTTGGATGATTGGTGAAAGTTTGGTGCCTGAACTCCATCGAATATCTAAACATATCAGGATTTTGAAAAAATAAAAAACTAACAAAAACAAAAACAAAAACTAAATGTACCAATTCTAAATTTAGATGTACAATATCTAAGTTGGCAATGCACGATGGAAAAACGCATGTGTGGTTAAAATGTCCACTGGATCAAAAAAAAAAACAACACAATGTTTTATTGGGGCCTGTTGAACAGAGAATTTACTGAGTTATATATATTATGTATATATACATATGTATTGTCAGAATGAAAAAAAAAAAGAAGTTATAGCTTAAAATGTGAAGCCAGGTATTTAGCATTTTACATGGAAATTTCATGTGTCCTTATGAGGAGTAGGAAGATTATTTATGGATGGTGGATGAGGGGAGATGGAGATGGGAGAGACATACTTTGAAGATCTTTTTAATGATGGATACAAAAGACACAATTTACTGGCAAAATTAGGACACAAAAGACTCAATTAACTGGCAAAATTAGGACACAAAAGACACAATTAACTGGCAAAATTAGGTTTGGGATTCAAATTGTATCCCAGTTGAGAAGAATACAGGTCAAACAGTTGATATCTGGTTTATATATGGAAACATATCAGATTCTTAGTGTTTTTTTGCTGTTTTTATCAAGAAATGTAGTCATGATGTGTTTGAATCTTGACATGAACCATTTTACTGAATTGTTTAAGTTAGACTTGCATGGTTTTTGCCTCAAAAGTTATGCAATTTTCTATCAATCGGTATCCGGGTTCAGACTAGGTGTAATATAAGGTTGGAATGAACCTAATTGGACATTATTAAAGCCTATAAACAGACAGAACCACAGAATAGACACTTGAAGGATTAAGAAAAGCAGATTACAGGGCATACAGTTGATATATAATTAATATATGAAAACAATTGGATTTCTCAACATTCTTTTTTTTTTTTTTTTTGCTGTTTATGTCCTGAAATAGTCACAATGTGTTTCTATCTTAATTGTAACTATTTTTCTGTAATCCTCAAGTCAGAATTGTATGGGAAAATGTGTTTATTTGTCTTTGGTAATTGTTTACTTCAAAAGTTATATGATTTTCTATTTTTTGATATCAGGGCTTGAAGACAAGAGGAGTTTGAATTGAACTGTAACCATCAAAGATGGCAAAAAGTTCTATCCTTTTTTATGTGTGTACGCGTTTATAAATTTGTCTGAGTGTTCCAGTGCTCCTGGCCATACTGTTTTGTCTACAGACTTGAAAATTGGCATCAGTACTTCACAAGACTAGATGTTTCTTTACTCTATTTTAGATATTTTCCAGTGGAAATAACATCTGGATTCTCCAGAATCTAGAAAGTTTTTTTTTTCTTTTCACATCAAACTTAAGATGTTTTTCAGAGGAAGATGCCAGTGATGTCATGAATAGTCATGGCAAATCTAAATAATAACCATTCAAAAAAAAAAAAAAAATTCATTGTGGCAGAATCATATGGAGAAATGTGTTCATTCGTCTCTGTATGTTGTTTACTTTACTAAACAAGTTATGCAATTTTCTATCTTCCCAGTGTCTGCGTTTGAAACCGCACTAGGCACTTCAAGGATCAAGAAAAAGCAGGCAGTGAAAGAAAATTTGGGCGGTTCTCTGTGAACCTACTTTTTTAACTATACTATAAAGCATAACTAAATATCTTTCAGAATCACTATTAACAGGACAAGAAGACAAATCCAAAAGCCAGCTTTGCAAATTATATATATATATATATATATATATATATATATATATATATATAAATTATATATAAAGCAGATAAGAACTGAACAATAATTAAATGGATAAGATAATTCTTTAAATGAAGATTCTTTTTTTTTCTTCTCTATGCTTTCTGTCCTATAGATTAGGAATACACATCCTTCAATGACTGATTACAACAAATTTTACAGTTGTTGACAGCATGGCAACATCTCCCGGAAGAATGATGGAAAAAAAAAAAAAAAAGAAAAAGAAAGAAAAAAGATGAAAATAATCGCAATCACTTGTATTCAGTGTCAGATTCCAATTGGAAAATTTGACCAACGTACAACACATGTACACACACATAAGAACATACAATGACAATGATTTGATTTGAATATGGAAACCGTTTACCTTCTTTCTCAGACTGTCGGCATAAGTTCTTACCCTAGCTAGCGTTATATAATACGCACTTGTGAAAAACTTCTTTTTACAAATTTAATTCTTCCAAAGTAAGGCTCCTCAATAGGTGAATAATAATAAACCATATGGGTACATGACCTAATTCACTGAATTTTGAACCCCTACCCCCCCAATAAAAAATACAACCTGTCATCACATCTGACAACACAAGCTACACTAGTAGCTGAAAAAAATCCACTAACTCCTGAGATGACCCCACCACCGTCAGTGAATGTAAAATCTTGGATAAGGTTATGTAAATGAAATCTTTGTATAAATAGAAAAATTGGCATTAATTTTTAAAAAGAGACAAAAGAAATGCTGCCTGTTAACTGCCCCTGGTCTGAAAGCTTAAAAGAATACATACGAAAATTAATAAATTTATCTATATAATGTACAATGTTTGTTTATTTCTGTCTGTAACAATGGACCCTTCCACTAAAAGGTAACAATCGTGCTGATAAAAACATCTCCAACTGACCATTTGAAACAATGGACTCCTCCACTTGAATGAGTTCAATCACTTTATAAAAAAACCTCATGAAATGAAACGTTTTTTCCACTCTAAACAGCTTTGAGATAGTGAACTATTATCTTTAAGTAAAAGAATGTGAAGAAACCATTTGAACTCTAGAGAAATATGAGGATATTATTGCCAAAATGCATTGTGGTTTCCAGTATAGTTTCTTTTTTATAATTAAAATCATCTCATATTAAGTCAAATATATCCATGAATTTTTTTTTTACAGGGATTGACTAGTAAATACATAAATGATGGAATTATACCAATTGACTTTTTTTCATCCAGTAAAATACCTACATTATGTTCCTGACATATGAACAGGGTTTTTCACCTTAATTTTCATTTAAATCATTCGATACATACTCTGTTAGCATTGACTGGCTTATAATGTACCCTGCATTAGCAAAAGTTCTGATTATTCAAAATTGATAATTTTTGCGATAACATAGAATAATTATATGGAGAGTTAGAGTGAAATAAATTATTTCCAGGCAAAATAATAAGGAAAAAATCTGAACTGCATAAAAAATACCTGAGTGGAAAGGTTAGACTTCACAAATCTAAACTTGATTCTTGATTTATTAAGACAAATCTATTCAAACTAAGATGAATGAATTTGTCTTGTCAAATTCATTTGCTTAAGTGAATGAAATAGCAACATTAACAGGAAACTCTTTGTTTTTTTTTTAAATTTACATTTATTCTTGAAGAAAACACAGAATCCTGACATGAAAAAATAAGGAAAGAGGCCTTAATACAGACAAAAAGAAAGAGTGAAAAATGTTTTGATCATGACATCCCATTGGGATATGAAGAAATGAAACAATAAAAGTAGTCCATGTTTTTTTTCCTCCAGAGAAAAAATACATTAAAAATATCTTCAGTTTGCTGAAAAAGGAAAATCATCCATAAATTAGAAAAAAAATATGGTCACCTCGAATCAGGATTTTTACTTGATATCTTGATCCATTTGAACATTTCCCCGCAGTTTCTCAATTTTGACACAAATTCTTTCATTTTTCAATTTTAATCCTAATTTTTTGTTCATTTCTTCATGATAACAGCAAGGAAGATTACAGATATGATTGCAATTTATTTTCTCAAAACTAATCTCCATCTTCGTTTTTTTTCCTGATTCCTTGTTCAAATTGATCAGTGTGTTCTTTGATCGTTATTGGGCGACTTGTTATTTTAAAATTTGATTCACTCACATCCCTGTCCAGCTGGTAAATGGAGAAAGATACTTTCAGCAAAGTGTGTTAACAAATACAGAGATGAGAATAGCAGTCTCAAATACACTTGTAAATTCTAACATGGTTCATCCCACATATACCAAACTTATGATTTTTTTTTTGACGCTTACAAAAAAAAAAAAAAAAATGAAAAAGAAAAAAAAAAGATGAAGATGTTAAGTAGTTGCAAAATTAATTAGTTTGCAGACTGCGACCGGGCTTTTTTTACATTGCACAACCATTTGATAATTCTTGCATTTCGCTCCACAATGGAGGTGTTCTGTGGAGAGTTCTGCTGACGATCCAACATTTCTGCATCTGACTGCCCTTTCTCACTCCGGGATATTCCGCTGCAGATACTACGAGTGTCAGGAGAGTCTAGGGAGCTTAGCGTTTCGAAAAAATCTGCATCCTTCTGCACCGACTCCTCTTGCTGCCGAAGCATCGGGTCGAGGATTGTTCTATCAATGCCCATTTCATTGAAGAACTTTTCTAGCTCGACACTAGCCCTAGATAAACGCGAACTCATGCTGGTAATGTCCGATGTGCGTGTGTGCAAATAGGTCACATCTGACTGTGACCTGTGAATGGGTCGCTTTTGACGGCGGAGAACCACCCCCTCAGAGTTCCGTTGTAAAGGTGGATTCTGAAAATGTTGGGTTATTTTTTCGGGTAGCATATCTACGATGTCTTCGACAGTAGCCGAATTGGGAAGGGGTAAATCCTCCAACTGGTCAATCATAGATGTTGTCATAGGTTGAGATTTACTGTGAACTGATGACCCCATTTCATCCAGTTGTTGGTTGGGTTTGAGACTTGAGTCCAGCTTGAGCACTCCATTAGCTAGTTTTTGGTTGAGCTGACCATCAGATTCGGTAGTAGAACAGTCAATGTCCATAAGTGATGGGTTGCTGCAGCCTAGGAATGATGGTGAGCTGAACTCATCAGATGTCTTCAGCTGGAATAAATCATATTCAGATTTGGCACGTAAAGGCTGATTTGTCACTGGGTGGGACAGCCTGCAAAATAAGAAAAAAAAAAACAAGTATAAGAAAAAAAAAAGAAATCAACTGGCTACAAGCGAGAGTGTCTATCTTGTATTATATATATATATGTATATAAAAATTATAAATTGCGTTATATTGAAATCCATTTTTATTACACTACTGTCGCGTTGAAAGAAATGTATAGGGCAGATATAGATCAAGAATGAACAAGATGAGAATTTGGAATGAAAACAGTTATTAGAGCCTTTGCATTACCGGCAGCTGTTTAGCTCAATAGTAAGAGTAACACTACTTTGATTGGTCACAGGCTCAATTTCTTCAGCAGCCCCATTTTCTTTAATTGTTTATTCTATTTATGTTGTCTAGGCCAATTGATATATTAACTGTGTAATGATGGGAATTTCAACATGATATAACGTAATTCATAATCATTAAGACAGATCATATATCTATTTCTTATATATATATATATATATATATATATATATATATATATATATATATATATAATGTGTACTTTAGAGAGTGAGACAGACTCGGGAGTGAAGTTTTTCGTGGTAAGGTTTATTAATCCTTATATGTCAATAGTCCATACATGTTTCGGGATTCTTCCCATCATCAGTGGTGTGTGCTGTGTGAGTGTGTATTAAAATGTACCATGTGGAACCAGAGTCCACTACCAGATATATATATATATCACAAAAGATTGAGAAGCAAGTAGTTTTTTGAGATTTATTATTATACTGTAATTGACTTTCACAAACAGGACTTCAAAATATAATCTTGCATCATATTCTCATCATCTGTTCCTTAGTATTGGTATTCAAAGTCCAATGTATCCTGGTGGAAGAGCTTGCCTTGCTCCTCTAGATACACTCTCATATTCTCCTCGAATTTATCAAGATGATTGTCAAAGATATGGACTTTGAGGGAGAGCCAGCAGCCCATTTTACCATTTTTCTTTACTATAGTCACAACCAGCGCCACATAGTTTTTGGCCTTGTAATTGCCAAACCACTAAGACAATGTTGTACCAAGCTGCTTTCTCTTTCACAGTGAGCTTCTTGGAGGAAGCACTCCAGGATCTTCTTGTGGTCCGATGAAGATAGTGGCTTTGACTGTTGCCTCACATAGTACTCTTTAGCAGCATCTACTAAGATATGTAGGGTCTATGAGACATATTTCAGCATGCATATTGAGGATAAGGATGAATTCTGAGCACCTCATTTCATCTGCTGTCCAACAGGGTCAAGACCTTGCTAGGGGCCTTGAAGTACCATTGGCATGGCTGGAAGATCTTCAGAAATTCCAAAATAGTGGAATTCCTTATGGATCTCCATGGCAGGTCTATCAAATTTCCCTGCTATCTTTTCCTATGGGACACCCGGCAAACTGTGGTACACACACAAAAAAAGCTGAACTGGCTACAGTCACTGGAATTCTATATGGAGATGAAAGTCATGTGGGAGCCACTGGTTGACCCTCAGAAGGTGTTGATGCCACCAATGCACATAATTGGGCCTCATGAAAGAATTTCTAACAACTCTAGATAAGGAGTTTGCAGCCTTCAAGTACATTCCCTCAGTTGTTTGAGGCAAATAGATAAATCATAAATTATCAATGTTTTGATCACAAGAGCAAAGTTTGAGGGGAATAGTAGCGATTTTCTGTACTTTTTAGACCTCACTAGAAAATAACACTTATTACCTAGGAACAAAAAAAAAATTGCTTAATGTAATTTTATTTTTATGTAAGCACTAAAAAGGTTCCCACCTTGTTTTCTCTACCTAACAAAGTAATGCACGAGAAAGCAATAATGGTTTACAGTTATATATCACAGGAAATTCAAATTCATTTTTCATTTCACTTTCTTTTTAATGATTTTAATTAGGACTGTATGAAATGAAATTTAATGGGATACAAAGACAGACATAAAAAAAATATAAACAGATTTCAATATCTTTATAGAATTACTGCTAACTATGATCGAGTTAGTAACACTGAATGAAAAATGAATAAAAACCCAGCAAAAGATTTTGATCGTTTATAAACTTGAGGAGAACAATGGATTGAACTCATGGTACTGAGTAATAACATTAGAATCAAAAGGGAACTTAGCTTTGAATGCAACAAGTCTGTGTTGAAAAGAAACCCCACACAGCCATAGTAAGACGTATAAAACTAGAGCAAGGTACACTGAATTGATTGAGTATAACCACCTTGGATATTTTGATAATACCAACAAAAAAAAGTCCAAGTCTGTAATGAGCCAGCATTCAACTCCTGATAAACATAGAAGGCTTGGTGCAAAACATAGATAAGTCACTCATCTGTGGGATCTGATTGTCACCTGATCCCAGAACCAAAACCTGATATTTCATCAAACCATTGTAACATCTTGAGTATTGGCTAATTTATTTGCCATTTAACAAAACATTTACACCACTGACTCTTTTTTTTTTGCTCCAGGCTAGAAGTGTCCAACAAATGCCAAAGCAAGAAACCAATGTTAGATTTCAGTTCCACAAGCAGCTAATTAATTTGACATTTGCTTTTCGTATTTACTGCCCCCGTGTAAATCTACACAAAAAATGGTTTCCCTTGGTTATTTGTAAGAGATAAGTACACATAGTAGCAGGGAATGTACAGACACTTTCATGCTCAGATAATCAAAATGTTCAAAATAATCAAATCTGTTTAATTGATTCATCAAATGGATGAAAAACTATTGTTCACTCAGACTCTTGACATTATGTTATTAAACTATCATTTTTAAAAATAAAATCACACAACTAAGTATGAAATTTATGCAGTCAAAATGTTATGATTCATGTGTTTTTTTTCAAGGAAACATCTGAGGTAAAATAATTCATAACCCCCATTTTTTTAATGGAGAAGAAAAGTTGGAATCATGCTTAAATAGTAAATAATATATATATATATATATATATATATATATATATATATATATATATATATGTGTGTGTGTGTGTGTGTTAGTGTGTTCATGAGTAATATCCAATCAAATTTTTTTAAATACAACAGTAAACACCAACTATAATAAAATAATCAGGGGAGTGAGTGTGCATTAAAGCAGAAAATTAGTCATACCAAATGGTTGACCCTTGTTTGGTGAATTAGTAAATTTGATAGTTTGCAGCATTTGATGAATATTGTTAGATAAATCCAAAGGCAGTTGGGTAGCCTCTTTCTGCTGGACAATTTTTTTTGAGTCTTCACCGGTTGTGACTGTAAAGTGTCATATAAAAAAAAATTTTTAAGACTAATCAAATTTGGGTCCCCCAAAAGATATATAGCTGAAAGTTTGTTATGGTCCACATGTTCATCTCATTTATCAAAATCAAGTCAGTTTGAATGGATCCACGAGTTCAATAATACGGAAATTCGTTATTTCAAGGGTTTACTGTACTTTATGCAACATTTATGAGTGCAAATAAAAAAGCAAAACAAAACAAATAGTCTCTATTGGACAATCGTAATAGTTTTTTAAATGATTAACTAGCATACTGTTTCCTTGAAGATAAAAAAAATGCAATAATGAAATGATTTAGCAACTTTATGCAAATGAATTTGACTCGTTGAAATTCTGGATAATTTTAAGACTATGAGATTAAACGCAAGAAAAATGAAAATTAATCTCGGCTTTTTAAAAAACTCAGTAGCCACATCTTACTTGACTAACTAGACAAATCCAGAAAGTATTGGCTCTGTGACGCCCATGATAGAGAGGTGTGGCGCATCCTGGGGAAAGTCTACGTCTAACAAAGGATGATGATATTGTAGATAAAAATTACAAGGGTCAAAAATTGATTTGTAATGTAAGTACCATGTGCTCAGCTTGATTTTTGAATATTTTTTTCATGATTATATCAATACAAATTATATTATTGCTATGTCCTTGAAACATTTTAAATGAAGCATGTTTACATTATGCAACAGGTCAAAAACAGATCAACTTTCAGATCAAAATTTAGAGAATCATATTAGAATTTGGGTATTATCTGTATTTATCCCAAACACTCAAGTAGAGACAACTATCACTTCTTACATTGAATCCTGACAAAATACCAAGTCTCTAAATAACAGCAAATTCCTCAAATCAATGATTTTCTTTCAACATTTTCTGCGATTGAAGTTAATCAGAATTAGAGGCACTCAATGTTCATGGTTTTTTGGATGTAATTTTAAATTTATTTCATTAAAAGGAAAGACGTCAATCAACAGCAACTTGAAAATGAGTGAAGGAGTTAATAACTGATCAGCCCTCTTCATGATGAAAAAGTTGGGGTTGGATGGGTGCGAAGAGGTGAAAGTCAGACTCCAGTGTTAATGAGTCAGTAGTCCCCTTCCCAGGGTTCCTTCTTAACCACCTTCCTATAATTCATTGACAAAGCATCAACAATTGATTCACACTTCTTTCTCTTTCTAATTGGTGAATAATATCCAAATGCATTTGCATATAAATAAAAATGATGCTTTAATAGAATGAATGGATGATGAACATAATACACAATTCAATGCAGAAAAGGCATTTTTGGAAGCTTTCAAATTTTTTATTTGCAGACTTTTATTTAAAGCAAAAAGTTTTTTTTTACAATTTAGACATCTTGCATGTGAGAAATGAAACCTTGTTAGATATGTATAAGAGCAAATGTCTCATTTTGATCTTAGATACAGGTAAGAGTTCTCTTGAGTGTATCTAAGTATAAATATATATATGTATATAAATATCTATAAATATATATATATATATATATATATATATATATATATATATATATATATATATATAAGTATGAATATATAAGTATGAATATATATATATATATATATATAAGTATGAATATATATATATATATATATAAGTATGAATATATATATATATATATAAGTATGAATATATATATATATATATATATAAGTATGAATATATATATATATATATATAAGTATGAATATATATATATATATATAAGTATGAATATATATATATATATATAAGTATGAATATATATATATATATATATATATATATATATATATATATATATATATATATATATATATATATATATATATATATATATATATAATATATTCATACTTATATATATCATCTACAACACATCTTGTAAAAATATATAAATAAAGAAAGATTGTTGTACTGTGCAGCTGGGATATAACACAAACAGGTCTTTCCCTAATATTTATTGGATTTCATCTTAAATCTGAAACATACAAAATTATTTAATGAAAATTAATGATGATATTCAAAGCTATTTTAAGCAAAATATGAATAAAAATCCAAGAACAACATTTATTTTTTCTGGTTAACATGTTGAAGGGGAACATGTGTCTGTTACAGTAAAATTTTGAAAACTTTGGATTTTCTGAAATCCCTGATCATTTCAGTAATTTCATGAAACCCCTAGTTTCAGAATCAGAGTAGTAAAGGTAAATACTCTTGTCATACTGACCATTACTATTGGAAGGAGTTCAGTCCACATTGGGTGCCCACAATTGTGGCCTTGTGTCAAACTATGCGAAACTTAGTAAATATCAAGTATATTCTGCTTCAGCATTTACAGTACATATAAAGCTTAGTGTGACACAAGGCCAAAATAATGGAGCACCTGGTGAGGATCAAACACCTTACAGTAGTAACAGTTGGCATTACAAACATGCTAACCATCACTGCATTAGTTGTGAGACAAATGATTTCATCAAATTACTGAAATGTTCAGGGATTTCATGAAACCACTAGTTTCACAATCTTACTGTAACATAACCGTTTTTGAAGGACATCATCTCTCATTTTCTGCTTACCTGATTCTATTACTAAGTGCATGGCCTGATGCCAGTCCACAGAGAGAGAGAGAGGTGAGGCCAGATTAGGGCAAAGTAAAAGTGGGTGGTTGGGGGAGGGGGTATATGAGTCAGAAAAATAAGGACCTTCTTCCTATCTTCCCCCCTTCCTTCCCCACCTGCTTGCCAATAATTTTGGTGGCTCCAGTGATGATGGGGGTGTGGGAAGAGAGAATCACCGTGTACAAGGTGTGAAGCTGCTCCAAAGTCATCAGTTCCACCACCGTCACTCCCCTTACCCAGCACATGAGCCTTCCATGACTCAAACCTTCGCTTATTGATTTGCTCTGCCTTCCACAAGATGGTTAAAATAAAAAAAAAGAAAGAAATAGAAAAGAAACAAAGACAAAGTGACAAATAAAAAAAAGTAAAAGAGAGAGAGAGAATGTGCACATAAAAAGGAAGGAGTAGGGGCAGAAGAATACAAAAAAGAAGAAAAAAAGAAGAAAAAAAAAAGAGAAATTGCAAAATGAATAAATTTTTTTGAAAAGTCTGGGAAAGAAACTTTGGATGCAGATGTATCCTAATGATGTAGACCTCTGACAATTCCTCTAAAACCGAAACAGCAGAAGGAGTTCTTTGGGGCAAAAAAATGGTCCTGAAGTTTAAAGAGCCAAGAAAGTAGATCATTATTATTAATCAACTGGAATATACCAGTCAGAAATGATGGGGTTATCTTGTCTGGATTGGCTAGTAAGGAGCCTAAAGCTATTTCATCAGGTAATTTATTTTCAATAATTCAAGTATCCTAATTTTAAGTTTTTTCAAAGTCTCAACTCATCACAAGCTGTTTCAATGTATGATGATTAGACATGAAAACTTCAGGGTTACTTAGTCGTAATTCTTATTGTTATGTCATAATAGGAAGGTAAATCAACCAATAAGATCATCCCATTTGAGTACAAACAAACTATCAAATAAACAGAAAAATTTACACAGAAGCTCATTATATGGTTAGATGCCACTGGTTGCTTGGCTTAACAGTGGAAGTTGGAAATTCACAGAGCAAGGCTTAGCAGTTGCCAACTTTATCAATTACACTCTTGAGTGATGGCTCAGTGGTTACAGGAATTCAGTCTGGTGAAGAAGACTGATAAAGTATACAGTTAAAGATCCAGAGTTCTTACAAACATGTCTGGGTATTCACTGCCATTTTCCCAGACGGGTGCAAAAGGAAAGATTTCCTGGAAGTGGGAGGGGCACAAAAGAATACATATTCCAAATATATCTTAGTGGCAACCCTGTTACCAGCAAAGAATAATATCAACTTTTTATATGGATACATCAAGTCGGAGTTACATGAAACAATTGTACAGAATCATTATCCTTCATTGACTATAAGGTCATAACTTTATCACACACCCTCATTGGGGATAAGTAGGTCTGATCTGGAATGGGGAAAACATCAGATCAAAATTTAACCTATTGATGCATATAAGAACTGACCATGATTGAATGGATAAAAGAAAAAAAAAGAAGAAAAGATGGCCATACTTTTTGTTAATTAGGTAATTGCAAGAAAAAGGTTCAAGATAATACAGAAAGATATGCTTGTAGATAATCGATATTTGATTAACATTAGTCATGATTGATTCTTATAATTTTTTGAGATTGATATCATTTTCAGAAGATAATCAATGGAAGTGACTTTCACTGCTAGTCTTCCAAGTGAGGAGAGCCTGCCATGAAAATAGATAATACTGATTCATAGTGCGAGTGGCAACAACCTCAACCACCAAGCAAGCCGACTTAACTAGTAATGGTCTGCAAAACTAACTTACAAGGTCTGCCCAAAAAGTATCCAGCCATTAATTATTAAGAATAGCTTACTCATGGCAATGATGCTTAAGTCACCATCAAAGTACTCTCCTTGGGACCTCTCACATAGGAATCTGAGCACATCCTCTACCATACAAAATATTCTGAAGGAATCACCATCAGTTGGCTCATTATATTCTTTGATTGGTTCCATGGCCTGAAATCACTTCATTTTCAATGGCAAAAAGCTAGAAGTTGCAGGATGATAGATCTGTGTGAGCAATGTTTTTACCAAAAAAACCCTGCACAAGATGTGAAGAATGTGTATAGATTTCAGAAGGGTCATTAACATTCAGAGAGTTTTTAGAATGATTGAAATACCTCTTGCTGATCCATTTTATGGATTCCCTCAGGTGTACCATCTTTCTCTTGATAATGTTGGATGTTGGTACACCCGAAGAAGGCTGTAGAATGCATCAGCCGAAATGTCGTGTTAAAAACACAGACAACAGGAAGGAGTTCAATTGTTCGAAAAGCTTTTTGAATGTGAAGAATGGGCAATGTAACGGTTGCTCAGTACACAAGATCACTCACTGTTGTCTCACTGCTGACTGAGTAACCCCAAAGGAAAGTGTTCATGCATGTGCAGTTAGGTCGCCTCTGAATTATATATACATATACATCAGCGGAAAATCATATTACTTCTCACATAGAAAAGCATAAACCTCAAAAGTCATATGCAAAGAAAACTAAAAATTGATTCAAGGAGAAATCTTATAAGCTCCTATTATTATCAGAAACCTCTTGGAGACTAAATTATTTGGGATTCCTTACCATAGAAAGCATAGAGATAGTGAAGCAACTACAGAGAGATGCAAACTTCATAATATAAACTGCCATTATTAACTTAAATATCCAAGAAATAGTGGAGAAATCTTTTCAGTGAAATTTGATAAGCACTATGAAATGTTAAGAATGTTCACTTGAAAAGATGAGCTTCTGTCCTTTGTATGTAAATGGTGAATTAATAGTCATATCAGTTACTCTTCAAGGATAAATAAGCATAAACACACATATACCAGATAACATATAGGGCCAAGTTATTAAATACTGAGCTTTGTTTAACTTGCTCTTTAAATGAAGAATAAAGTACTTGTTTATAGAGTCTGTATACTGAAGCAGTGGTCTCCAACCTTTTTTCACAATACAAACCCCAGATATTACTGAGATGTAGAGAGAACCCTTAAACTTAATGATAAAAAGTATGAGGGGCCACATATCTTCATTTTCCTTTATTAAAAAAGTAGACCATTACATGAAATAATAACAGATTTAAGCAGAATCCTATTGAACCTCATGAAGAATCTGATTTTAAATCAACCAAATAAATGTCTGAAAATTTAATGACTCGGTTGCTTTTGCAGTTGATTAGTTAAATAGATTGCTGTGAATTAATAATGAAAGTTAATATAAACAAACCAGATTATCTTATTTCATGTTTTTTGTGAGCATATCTTTTAAACATAGCCTCATCTCATTATTTTATCATGACAGTCACATTCTTTTTTTACCTAATAATCACCAGAGAGTAGAAATGGTTTGACATTATTCGCAAAATTAAGTTTTTGTCAAAGCCAAAATGATTTTTTTTATAATACTAATGTTTCACCTAATACTAACAATTTCGATCAAAAGTTCTGTCATACTTTTTTTTCTACACAAACCTGGAAAAACTTTTTGTAATTCATTTGGGTTCATACGAACCCAGGTTGTTAACCACCGTGCTATAGAGATGTGTGAATAGTTATAAAGTTTTTTTGTTTTTTTTCCTAAATATAGAAAGTTGAATATTTCAGCAGTAATAAAGAATTGGCAGGCTAGGGACTAAAAATCTATATAGTTTCAAAGAACAGTTTGAAATAATAGAATTCTTTTTACTTGAGTATCACCAACCAGACTCTTTGGATGGTACCCAAAATGACAAGAGTTATCATTTCATGTACCAAGACTGATTTATGTTGGTTAAATGGATAGTTCAAATAAATGTGTTGAGATCTCTTGATGAGTCTATGCTAGAATCAGGAAGCACTGGGGATATGTCTCAAAATCATCTTTATCGGAAAATTTAAATTTTGATAATGATGTTTTATTTATATTAAGTCTTGCGCAAGATTTGCAGGGATCTTTATTCACAGAAAAAAAATGATTATATGTTTCTTCTAACTGAAAAAAAAAGACAAATAAAAAAAAAAAAAATCAGATTTTTCTTTGATCTTAGAGAAAATTTTCCACTGCAATTGAAAGATGCAAGATACAAAACTAATACATACAATTTTACATCTTCAACATTTGAGTGGCTAAAAATAGTACTGTGTTTGGGGACAGAGCAACGCAGATTAAAGAATCTATGTGTCTGTGTTTCCAGGCACTCCTGGCCATATTTTTGGGGCTATAATCTTCAGAATTTGTACGAGTACACCACTAAGCACCGCATAAAAAGGATTTTTTCTATTTTCTCCTCAAAAAGTGCTTTTTTAGGTCCCTATGGTCATTTTGAACCAGCGATGGCTAAATCTTGTGTTGGTATCCTTAAGATAATAGATAATTAAAAAAAAATAATTAGTTCTGGCACACACGTTGAAAATGATTCATTTATGTAATTTACAGAGATTTTTCATCTAGTTAAGAATACTTTGTACAGCATGAAATAAAATATTAAAAAACAAAGGAGAGAATTTGAAGTGTACAGATATTGAGTTACTTTCCTTGAAATTTAGCCTTTTTATCAACTGTTCTTTTTAACTGCTTTTCCTGCAGGGTAATTAAAAAATCTTTCAATCTAAAACAAATTCCTGTACCTACCTCCAAATTTTATCAAATCTTCTGTATCCCCAGGCCCACCCTTCCACAAAATTAAAAACAAAAAAAATCAGGGAGATTTGTCATGTGGACAATCAGATGGACAGACAAGCGAAAATATACACCTCTCCCAATTTTGTTGGCAGAGGTAAGAAATGTGAAAAGACACAAAATGGCTTCTTAATTGGCCATGTTGAACAAATGCTACCAAAGCCATCCCAGTTGCTGCCCTGAAAGCTATTTTAATTCTATTGCACAGAAACATTTCAGTAAAGACCCAGTGCCATTCAGGAAATTGCAACAGTAGGTCAGTGGTGATGTAAGGAGACAGACCTACAATACACATCACAAAGTTGTTCAAGATAACAGCCAAAGATTGGGTTGGGGAAAATAAAATTCTTCCAATAATAGACACAAAAATTTAGTTCTAATGGTTGAAAAATTTATGTCACTTCACTTACACAGAACATTTGTTGTATTTCAGAGGTCGAAATACCAAATTAATAGTCCTATTATACATTCTGTACATGTTGGTATAGAGGACAAACATATAATTTATGAAAAAAAAAAACAAACAACTATACAGATTTTACACTGCATCAAATGTACTGGTATTATGACAAGGGGGTATCTACTGAATGCAGTTGTACTACTTTGGCAGGAATCACTTGGGAAAAATTACTTGTAAAAAGAAAGTTAGAAGGTGAGGACTGTCTCTTTCAGGCAACAGAGTACTCGTAAAAACCAACAATAACCACGGTTCTCTGACACACACACAATGAAATCATAGACTACAAAATACAGCAAAATACAGGTAAACAAAAACAAATAAAATTCAGTAGGAAATATAAATGTTTTACCAGAATTGGTAATACATGTCTGTAAGCATTGGTCAGCTGGGTGCTGTGTTAGGCAATATTGGGGGATTAATAAGCATAAAAATTACTCTCTCATATATTATATACTTTCAAGGATTCCTGGGTTAGCCCGGGGTCAAATAACTTCCTGATCACACTGAGCCAGCCCACACACACTCCCGCATACAATTAAACAATATTTCCTGGCTAATGTCATATTTGAGGTTTATTTTTTCCTGTCAACCTCACAGTTTGGGTTTATGATTCTGATTATATTAAAAATCATTAAAATTTTCTATCCATCTCAAATAATACTTTGATTTTATGAAGGTGAAAATTCAAAACACTGTCCAAATTGACTATAGATACAGAAAAAAATAAAGTGACTGAAATGGTACAAATGACTAATTGTGTTAAATAGCAATTGTAAATTGTTGAGTTCCACACACTCACTCACTCAATGTTAAAAATAGTGCACAAAAGTTATGCACCGTTTTTAACACCGAGTGAGTAAGTGTGTAGAAAATTCATGAAAGGAAAACGGAAATCAATACTTAAATCATATCATTGTTTTGTATATCACCAATACTTTTTGCCTTTTTTTGTGTTCACAAAATGATGGATTGCCTGATCTTTTTATTAACAAAAAAGGAAGTATCTGAAAGGAACTAATGGAAGTAACTGAATGATCTGAAGGTGTACTTCTGTATGACGGATCTAAAGTAGTGGTCCACTTTACTGCTGTATTTACAATCTCATTCTAAAGGCTTATTTTGTGATAACATCAGTAAGGTAATGGACTGGGAGAAGACAAGTTACACAATACTCAAAGGAGACTTCAATTCTAAGATATGTAGAAGGAAAGATGGGGAATATGGTGTAGGACAGAGACACAAGAGAAGTGATATGCTAGTAAATTTCTCAGAGATACAGAATGAAGATAACAAACACTTTTTTCCAAAAATGAGAAGTTTGCAAATTGACTAGGAAAAGGCAAAATGGAGTAACAAAAAAACAAAATTGACTTCATAATAATTAATAGAATTGATAACATCAAAGATGTTAGCATTATCAATGAAGTAAACATAGGAAATGACCATACATTGGTAGCAGGCAGAATTAAATTTGAATTTTTGATTAAACAGGTCTAAAGGAGTGAAAAGTGAAGGTAGACCATTTCCTCCCTGTATGAGTTCAAAAGTGAAGGGAGACTTTTTTCCCTACTTCAATATGTCTGAAAGCTTTACCCGACATAGTCGGGTATTCAACAAGTATATATATATATATATATATATATATAAGGTGAAAAGGAAGCTTAAAGAACAAGCAAACCATTGGTCAGTTTTCTTCAGGAATCAAGAAGAGATAAATAGTTTCAATAGATGAATGATAACTTATTTCCAGCAACCAACTTCCTTTCATTGATTGATGACATAGAATCTGTCTATCTCTTTTCCCTCCTCTCTCTATTCATCATTTTAAACTTTGAACATGTCATTGTTGTTAGGTTAGGAAAATAAAGTCAACTCAGAGAGTTTGACAATAAAGATAAGCCTTATGGCAACCTTTTACCCTAACCACTTCACCATCAGTAATGACAGGAAATGTTTGTTCTTGGGTGGTTGCAGAATCAAACAAGTCAAAGTAATGTTGCCTTGTTCATTAAATGTAAGTTAATTACAAAACAAGAAAGTTTGTTAGTGACTAATTAGCAGAAAATGTTTTTGTACATTGACTTCTCTGGACTCCCTTCCCTACTATAAGCTTCAACTTCATATTTACAGAGATTATCTGTCTATCTATATACATATTTGTGTACATGTGTGTCAGATTTCAACACTAGATTTTAGATATACACCCCAAACAAGAATTTTATCTCTGTTCTAACTGATGAGCTGAAGAAATGAGTCAGTAGGATGTTTATAAGTTGAAGAATTAGTGTATGTATTTAGTCTCTCTCTCTCTCACACAAACTCACAAACACACACACAAAAGCTCCATTATTTCTGATAGTGACATAGAAACCACTTTTCACTCTATGCGTTACCTTTTTTCTCTACCATCTTCCTCTCCTTCCAAAATTGTCCTAGAAGTACACCCCCAAATCCCTATCACTACCCCCTTTAATAATATGTTTCCCTGCTTGTATATACAGCCGTATACATATGTATACATAAAGGAGAAAACTTGCACATTTTTTTCTGAAGTATACACATCTGCATGTAATAGTCATACATTGGTGCCCAGCTGTGCGGTAATGGCTAGTGAGTTAGTCTAACAGACCATTACTACTGTGTAGAGAGTTTGATCTTCAGTGGGTTCTCCCGCACTTGTGGCTTTGAGCCAGACAAAGCCAAGTTTAGTAAATACATATATCAGCAACACATCTTCATGTATACACCAATCCGTGAATATTATACGTTTTATTTTCCTCTGTTAATATATAAAAGCACAAAAACATTAACTTATCTAATTTAAAATCTTCATTATATGTATTTACTTCATGTGCAGAAGAAAACCCTGTTTGTTAAGTCATGTAAATTTCTTAGGTATGCTCTATGTTTGCTGCTCATGTGAAATTACCAGCAGCATTCCTATATAGCAATGTTTTGAAACTTTCTCAAAACACCGCCCCCTTTTAAAGCGGAATAAAATGTTGTTCCTCCATATGCCCGCAAAAAAGCTCTTGCCTGATTACGCATGGACTCCACAAATCTCTAAAGGTTTCCTCTGGGATCTGGTGCTAGGGAAATTAACAGCAGGTCCTTAAACTGCTGCAAGTTTGTCCATGTCCTCGCCAATCATAATAGAGAATTTCCTAAAAATCTGAGATGCAGAGAACAGTAGATTCCATTCAGATCGAGATTTCAAAAACTGTAGTGATATAGCCATATTTTTTGTGTGTTTGCTTCTTAATACAAATCCATTTTTATCACCAGTGATTATTCATGTCAAGAAAGACAAGGGTTTATATGCTGACCCATGTTCCTTTCTGCAAATTCATATGGAACCCATTTCCCAGCTTCATAATCTTTCCTGGGGCTTGTGAATAATGAACTACAGTTGACCGATTTGCTTCCAATTCTTTCGTTTAAGTTCCATTGTATTTTTTGTCTTTGAGCTCAAACTCTATCTTTAAACTTTGCAAATCATTTCCAAAACAGGCTTGCACCTACTGCATCATTATCATAAGCATCAGTGATCCATTGCTTACCTTTTGCTGCAATCCCCTGCCCCTGGATTGAATATGAAGAGCTAACTGAGCTGAATGTACATGTCTATTCCGAAATAAAATGAAATCATAACTCCAGTAACGTGTTTTGAAAGAGTATGCACACAATAGCAAGAAAAAAAATGAAAAAAAAAGAAAATGATATGAGTAAACTACAAATACATTTCTAAGATTTCCCTAGAAATGAGCAAATGATAGTGCTGGGAACTTTTGCATCAATGTAATGAGTATGATACAGAAACTTGATGCCTTTCTTGTCAAGCAAGTAGCAAAGTTTATGATCATGTTGGTTTTTTGTGGTCAAAGATGGCCATGGCTTCAGTTTTGATTGGTGCAGTAGTAGCAGCACACTGCAGAGTCTTAAGTGAAGACTTACGCTTGATTTGGATTATAGTGAGGGAGAGTTGTGCACATCATCAATCTCGAGGCAGTGGATGATCAAAGCACTCTGCATGTTCCATAAAGTGTTGGTTTGGAATCAGAATTGTCCATCTCCTATACTGGTTACCAACCAAGGCTGGCGAGCCCAATCTGTCATATCATTCACCCATAGAGGGGAGAAGAGATGGATTTAAGCTTTTCCCTATGGCATTAGAAAACATAAAATGTCTCAGCTGTGGTTTGTAGAGTCCATTTTCTGTGTTGTTAACCATAAGGCCACTCACACCTCCTAAGTAGCTAATGTATTATTGAATTGTTAAGTAGCAAAGCTCCTCTACAATCAATCATTTCTAAGACTTTATCATTATTCATGTGACTTATGGTGATTGCAAAAAATTCATTCTGCAAGGCAAACATGAATCTATAAAGAATTTATTTCCTGCTTTTTTAGTCTTCAGTATGTAGAGCACAAAGCTCACACAAAATTTGATTTTGGCTGACACTTAAGTGTAGCTAAAGACACTTTAAATTGATCTGATTTCTGGCGTCACCAGAAGGGTATGATTAGTAAAAGCATTAGAGAAAAAAAAAAAGGTAATTTTTTTTAAGGTCACTTTATGATTTTATGAAAGAGGGTCCAAAGGCAACCAAAGTTACTGACATTTTTTAATCACAGATAGCTAGATCACCAAAAGGATATCTTCACCCCAGTCACAGTTTAGAGTAAATCCTATTAGCTGCTGAGTGCACAGGGAAATTTGTTGTATCCCACCCTCTTCACTCATATCGGTAATCAGACCCAGGACTTTCTGCGTTTGAAGCAGACATGCTAACCATTACACTATCCAAGCAGACCTACTAATGAAACAAGGATGATAAAAGGGAAATTTCAAGTTTTCAAGAGTCAATTGCTTGTAATCCAAAAAACCTGCATTGTGTTATAGCAGACACATAGATCAGAGGTTGGCCATCACTGACATAAAGGCAATCATATCAACAGTTGATATCAGCAGAGCAGTTTAGAATTTATTTATCAAGCATCACTCAATCTTAGAAAAAAGAAAAAAAAAGGCAAGAAGAATGAGAGAGAATAACGGAAATACTAAAATCAGCAAGAATCCTGAAGAGAGTTTTAGAGTATTGAGGAAACTTGCTGTCACATGATCACATGTGAAGGCAAGCAGAAGCAAGCCTTCACAAAGGCTATGTAAGCAAGTCGGCGTACATCACAAAGGCTATGTAAGCAAGTCGGTGTACATCACAAAGGCTATGTAAGCAAGTCGGTGTACATCACAAAGGCTATGTAAGCAAGTCGGTGTACATCACAAAGGCTATGTAAGCAAGTCGGTGTACATCACAAAGGCTATGTAAGCAAGTCGGTGTACATCACAAAGGCTATGTAAGCAAGTCATTGTATATCATATAAGCTATATATCATATGGCATTAGCTGCTCTTTCACAATCTTGGTCAGAATAATTAAATGACTGATCATAAATTGTTAAATTTTTCAAAAAAAATAGCCAGCGGCAATCTTACCAACATCAGAATCCATATAAAATACACCAATTCTCTCACTAATAAGAAAATCTTTCAAAATTCAGCATAAGATAAATAGCAAATAAAAACAGAAAAACAGAAAGTAAAAGTATACCACTTGATAGGAAGGTCAAAGAGAAGAGAGGCTTCATTTGCTAGTAGAAAACTTCCAGGAAGAAAGTCCGTGATTATTACCCTAGGGGGTTGCAATGCAGAATCTATCTAAAGAATGCTAATATTTTTGTAACAAAACAATAAGAGAATACAACTTATAAGATCTTCATTCTCTTATTTATTAGAGTAAATAAATAAATTATTGCTTTTATTTTGATTTTTCTTTAAAATTTCCAAATCAACTAGAAGTAACCAATTTTCAAACAACCAGCCATGCTTTTTTTCCTCTCAAAATCTTTATGGGAGTAGAGTAGCTATATTAGAGATTCCAACTGTCAGTTGACGGTTCAACTTTATGAAATACAAGAAAGTACCCATAAAAAATGACAAGATTATTTCATATGGATCGGCACATCTACCTAAGCTCAGAGTATCTGTGTTGTTCTCTGGCCCTTAACCTAGTAGGATCAATGTATAGTATCTCTGTGCTTATTGATTTGTTACATATTATATGATATGGGGTGGGGATACACATTGTGTTTCACATACATAGATTTTACACATACCCAAAGAACAGCCTGGTGCCACACTAAACTAAACTTACAAAATAAGAAGACCAAAGGCTGTGTTGAGCATAAACCTATAATAGAAAAAGCTTGACCCGATTCAGTAGAATTCACATTGGCTTGAAAATATGCCAGTAAGTTGTAGATAATTATAATACCAGTAGTATTAACTTCAAATATCTTTTCAACTGAGAGATTGTACTTTTGTCAGTTAATCAGGGTTTGGAAAAAAAGGTTGCATTATCAGTTCTGACCATTTCAGGGAAGGATATGATTTGGCTTCTTTTGAAAACGGTATTCGAGACATTCATGGCCACCTTGGAAAAGGCAACATATAGTACAACAAAATATGTACCTGGTTTGCTCAATGCCGCCAGTGCGTTGCCACTGATCTCTGTATTGCCTCAAATAAAACTGTGGAATGGTTACAAAAGTGCATCAGAGGCAACATGCGACAAGATGCACTTGCATGCTGTGATGTAGTGAATGTGTTAATTCACTTGACAAACTAATCTTTCAATGTTCATTCAGATATGTGAACCCAACCTGGTTGAGAAATGTAAAGCTAAGATCCCCACACAAGAAAAAACTTTTTTTTCTCTTAAATGCTCATAAATGTAAAGTCCATATATTTATCACACTCCGCAACAAATCAAGTGTACCAATGTGTGTGTGTGTGTATGTATATTTTAATCATGTATATCTGTATATCTGACTTACTATTTCCATGTGTGTGTCCGTTTGTATGTTTTTGACTCAGTATTCGTGTGTGTTTGTATCCAACAGACAAAACGCATATATTTATGATATCAATTTATACAGAAATATATTTAAAATTTTTGAAAAAGACTAAAATATAAGATCTTGGAATTTTCTTTTTGTTTTTTTTTTCAAAATAACTTCAGAATTTCAGATAAAAATCAAAAAACAAAAAAACAAACAAACTTATAAATAAATATGTAAAAAGTTTTGTAAGAATATGCAAATTTTGTATGCTGCAATATGACTGACCTCCATCCAGTGTTTACATTTTAAAGCACAAAAGACCAAAACACCAAATCTGAATTGTATAACTGAAACCCATCTTGATATATAATAGGTTCTTCCATGCTACAATGCATATTGAGCAACGTTTGTCTCCATTTTGAACAATATGGGATTTGTTTTTTGGGAAATTCATTTATTGCTTCTATAACCATTGTAGGTTTTTATGGTGCATACAATCCCCCCTCCCCAATGCTGGCCTGATGCCCAGACATTCTCATTTCTCGATAAGGCTTGGGACCAGCTACGGCAACTGTATATTATTTTTTTACTGTAGTTTTTTCTCCTTCAGAGTAACCTTCTCTTGTATTGCATTATAGGGCTAAAGGGGTCTAACAGCTTGGCTTTTTACCTATAGTGTAGGGGGGGGCCAAGGGACATCAGTGAGAAATGAATGGAAGCAGTGTAGGCCAGAACTCGAACTCAATTCTGCTTCCCTTATTGGTAACTGCTCTACACCTGCATTTTTGATCATGAGGGGGGACCCCCCAAAAAAATTAGAAATCCCCAAATCTAATCCCAGACAGATCAGGTTAGTCACTCAGTAGAAACCATCAGGTAACAAACGTCTTTAGCCAGCGTGCCATATCAGGGATGATCAATTAATTATTTGGAAAACAGTCTGATCCATGAAATGTTATTTCTCTCACCTTTTGTTTGGCAGTGATCACTGAAAAAGTCAAAATTTTCAAAAGCAAGTGTAAATGCTCCCAGGCATAAACTTACATTGTAAATTGAACCCACCACTTTGAGGGAGGGGGGGTTAAAACAATAAGTTTTTTTTTCTTCCAGACATAATAAGATATAAATGTTTACATTTTCAGCTCTCTAGCTCCATTAGTGCGATCTATATGCACTATACATATATACATAGCAAGCCAGACTAACTTATAAACTGAAGAAACCTACATTGACAGTTTTGGTTCATGGTTTTTAATGAACTCCACCAACTATGGTAACCACTTGAAAGAAATATCTTTGTTCTTCAATCTTCTTATTCTAGCAATGAATCAGATAGTGATTCCAGACCATTCATGGATGTTAATAAAGCCAGTGAAAGCGATGATTGTCCTGGGGTAGCTGATGAGATATTTCACCGATATAATGACACACAAAAATATCCTGGTACCGAGTGTATAATAGTTCAATCAATAATCTATCAATAAGCAAAAGTACATAATTCCTTGCAGAGAACATTTTGTTGCATGTATTTTTTTTTTTTTAGGATTTACTTCCATCCTTTAGAAAAAAATCTTTAGGTTTAAGATATTTTATGTTCCTTACCTCCGATTCGAAGAGATGTTATCCGTCGCCATCTGCATAAGACTTTGTTTTGTGTCCAACACACTGCTGCTTTTCACATATTGAGCCTTACTTTCCTCAAGAAGTTCCACGGCACTCCGTCGATTGCTAGGGGTTGCTGCCGGAAAAAAGAATACATGGAAGCCACAGTTAATACAAGGCATGCGTTACTTGGGGTAAGTGGGGGTTGGGATCATATGCAGGATGAAATGGGACAGAGAATAACGAAAAACAAAGCAAAAACAAAAGAAAATATAACAAGATAAGTTGTTGTTATGGTGGGTATTGGGTGTTGAGTATTTGAGATGTAGATTAAAAACACTCAAGATTGAATCAAGGTGATCCAGTGGTGTCTGGGATGGGAAGGGATTATTTTGAAAATTGTGGTATTTTGATAAGGGTATGGGGTTAGAAAATGGTCACTGTTCTTGTGCTATTAAGTTGATTGTGAGACTGTACACGTGTGCTTTTTTTTTTCCCCCCAGTCAACTGCTGTGTGTAGTAAATAGTTGCTCGATAAAGGATCTGGAAGAAAGAAAGGCAGACAGGCTGGCTTCTCTTCGTTTTAAGAATAGGAAAGCAAAACTGAGCATGAGTCTACACATTAGTCAGATGTGTCAGTGTATGTGTGTGTGTGAGAGAGTACAGAGCTGTGTGCGCGTGTGTCATTACAGAGGCGTGTCCGTGTGGTGGCAGAGAATGTTTACATTCATATGTAAAAACAAATCTGAGGACATTACAAGATTACACATTAATGTAAATATATCATAACAAATGTGAGTAGCTGATTGATAGGGAGTGGTTTTCATTATCATATATGCGTAAATATAAGGGGTGGGGTATTCACATGAGCAGGTGACCAAGTATATGTTGATATGAAATGTAAAAATGAATTTTTAAAAATAAAACTTTGTGTTTTTATACATAGATACACATATACACACATACAATAGTAAGTGTGATTCTCAGTGGTTTTCTTGTACGCTTGAGCTGTATTAAGTTAAGGTGGGTGTATATTATTCAAATATATACTTTTTTGGCTGTAACATTTTGAGCGCAACAGATAAAAATTGACAAGATACACGGTGAGAAAGCTAATGATATTCTCTTTCAAACAATAAGTGTGTGTGTGTGCTGTTATATTATGTTGACTCATACCTGAAAATGTAAAGTTTGATACCAGTTCCTTGTCATGGGTGGTCAAGCCCTTTGCACTATTTGGTCAACCATTATATATAACAAAATATTGCATATACAATAACCATAAAAAAGCATTACTTTTAATATATCTTGACTCACTGGTGGAGTTGTAAAATTGTCTTTCAATCAAAGAAACCACACAAATAAACAAATACTTTGAAAACAATATATATATATTCCTTATGTATGGAACAGTTGATAATTGAAATCAGAATAAAATAAACAACTAGAACTTATTTTCCCAGCAACCACATATTTCATTAATTTAAAAAAAAGGTCTAGTCTGTCCAGCAGACAACATACTTAGTATTGCTACAGATTTTTTCAACCATTACATAATAATCTATCATAAAAATTTGAGTCTATTATAAATGTGGTGTCTTCTATATAATTTTGACAAGCACTATATATGTACACACACACATATATAAATTTTACTGTTATTTGTGACACTTATTGATAAGCACTCAGATACTACACTCTGATCCTGGGTAGAGAGCTGGAGGAATGACATTTTGATTCTAGGCAGTGCTGATCCATGTGTAATTGATACCATCATTTTTGATGGGTATTATACTAGTATAATATAACAATAGGCAGAAAGAGGTGTCTGTTTATTATATACATACACACACACACACATATATATATATATATATATATATATATATATATGTATATGTATATGCAGCAGCCTTTCTTTAATAGAAATTTCATTGAAGATATATATATATATATATATATATATATATATATATATATATATATAAGTACCTATATAATTTGTATCTGTATGTATTTATGCCTCAGCGTATTGGAGTGGTGGGAGGGGTGAATTGATGCTTTGTGGGTGGGGAAGTATTCAAGGTTGACTCTTATGCAGGGAAGGGCAAATGATGACTCACTGTTGTAGTCTCTGATTGTCCCTTCTACCAAATCTTCTGCTGCTGATTATCAACAACAAGAGTAGCAGAAGGAAGGAGAGGCGGATTGAAATCGAATGAGGAAAAGGAAGAGGAGAAACATCAAGTGAGGTGACACTAGGTTTTGTGGCGGGAGTTTTGTTCTCTATATTTCCTAGTTTTCCTTCTCATGAATGAAATAAAAAGAAAGAGTTTTTTTTTTTTTCCGTTCACCGATATCTATATGGGTCAAATGGTACTTGCATTTTTTAAATTTTTATAACCGTTTGACAAGTAAGTAGGCCCGCATTCTCCACTGTTAAGCAAAAAGAAAAGCAACAAGTCTGGCTGCTGCAGGGGCAAATTCCACTCCAATCTTAATTCTGACTAAAGATGATTGCTGCATCTTTTGTATTGTACATGTAATAAATAAAAAATTGTAAGATAATATTTCATAGATACATAATACCTGTCAGTCAGTAAAAGAGATGCCTACAGATCGCTTGGCTGTGATTTGAAATAACAGAAGTGAAATCTTGATTTTATATATTGGTTTGGTTTAGTATAACGTGATAGGATAGACAAACAGTGGAGAGTTTACTGCTCTAAATGATGTGAGTATTGTTCTTCTTATGGAGGAAAACAAAACTTGGGACCGGAGTTAAACAAATTATTTTTTTGTTCAACATCTACGAGAGCAGCTTTGGAGAGAACTATTCTTTATATCAGCCATAAATTCACGATGAAGCCACAAGAACCAATTTTTGATCAGAAGGGATAAATCGCTTGAGTTATTTTGCATTGATACCTTGGGTAGAGGCATGCACCTCAAATACAAGCACCCCTCGATCCAAGCATAAACTAAAAGCAAAACACGGATCAAACCTGACAGTAAGTAATAATATAAAAAACTTGCCAAATAATTCTCTCTTCAGAGGACATCTCTTATTGTTGACAGGTCTAATGGCAGTCAAGAATCCCGACTATTAGCCTTCATAATTCTATAGTTTTAATTTTCTATTAAATGCTTTCAGATGGAGAAAAAAAAAGCTAGTGCAAGGTGGAAGTTTGAATCTACACATCTTGCACTCTGTGTGGTGTAGATATACGAATTCCAATAATGCTATCTAAAATCATACACTCAAGATTCAAAATACAAATAGATTTTTTTCGTGACTTAAACTCACCACTTGAAAAAAAACCCAATGACATTCAAAATTATAAGCTAAGAATTTTAAAATCATTACACCAGTACTGACATATTTTTATAACTTGTAGTCATAGCTATCTTCTTTTATCTAGTTTAATAAAAACACCTAGTTATGATGGCTCAAGGAAAAACTTGACTTATTACAACAAATTCAACTCTTAAATTCATGAACCGCTTGAAATCGCCCCATAACATAGTGGTACACTTTAATGATTAAAGTTTTTGAAAATAGAACTCTTTTGAAAAATCACCTAAAAGTGCTAGGAAAGTAACTGTTCAGAAGTTATTCACCTTTAAAAAAAAAAAAAAAAAAAGAATTCAAATATTAATGGTTTAAAAAATGGTGATATTAATTTTCACTCTCAATTCATGTGCGCAAGTATGTGATTCTTGGGCAGCAATAAAAGCAGTGATATTGAAATACAAGAAGCAATGAAAAATAAAGGAAATATAATTTTTCTTCAACACTTTTATACAGAAGTCAAGGATGATTCAATAAATAATTCAAAGGTAAGGTGAGGGTTATTCATTGATTAGACCAATTAGTACTCGTAAGAAATGATATCTTTGTTTCGCTCATTTCTTTCCTTTACCTCTCATAATGAAAAGCAAAGGGAGCACAATTTAAATGGAGATTATTCATAGAAGTTTATGGCGATATATAATACAATTTGAGGGTAGGTGTATGGGTAAGGTATATTATTGATGTCTTTGTTTTTCATTGCCTCACGTTGCTATTCATATATTGTCCTGACCCTGATATGTGCTAGTATAACCAACCAATAAAGCGTTTGTTCTTTAAACATGACCAAGGGTCAAAGTATAGTCCAATAGAAGACTACTATAGTTAGTTTAGCCAACCCTTTTTCTAGGTTAAGTTATTGCTTGATAATGAGCTTCATATGAATCAAGTGTAAGATAAACTACATAAATACTCGATCTGAACTGTAAACATTATAACCTCAAGTACAATCATCTACAATCTTGGCAACTGAGTTCAACCAATTGATATATGTATGATTTGGTTTCATATTTTGTATAGATTTAATTGAGGTTTTTTTTATTATATTTCAGTCAGCTGTGTGTTTACATTTTGATAATTTCTGCCTTTTTTAAAATCATCAAGTAAATATCGAGTTTTAGAACAACCAAGTCCTTATGCACCCCAATCTTAAAGAAACATTATTTTCGGAACTCTGGGGGATTGACAATAAACAGCTAGTCCTCCATGTCAAATTTTCATCTTAAAAATAAGAGATGATGAAGAGAGAGAGAGAGAGGGAAAATGGAGGGCGAGAAGAAAGAGGGGGGAAAAACAGAGGGCGAGAAGAAAGAGGGGGGGAACAGAGGGTGAGAAGAAAGAGGGGGGGAACAGAGGGCGAGAAAAGAAAGAAGGAAAACAAGGGGTGAGAAAAGAAAGAAGGAAAACAAGGGGTGAGAAAAGAAAGAAGGAAAACAAGGGGTGAGAAAAGAAAGAAGGAAAACAAGGGGCGAGAAAAGAAAGAAGGAAAACAAGGGGCGAGAAAAGAAAGAAGGAAAACAAGGGGCGAGAAAAGAAAGAAGGAAAACAAGGGGCGAGAAAAGAAAGAAGGAAAATTGACGATGAAAAGAAAAAGGAAAAAGAAAGAAAGAAAGAAGCAAACGAGACAGAAAAAGAAATGAAATGGAGAAGGTTCTAAGTTTGAAAATTTGGGAGTGGGTTTAAGATTATTATGACTACCAGAATAGAACTAGACTCACAGCCTAAATACGTCATTTAGTGGTTAGGGTTTTCGAGTAGAGACTTCAAGGTGAACTATTCAATTACCTCAATATACAGTCAATGTATATCAAGTCTTCTTGCTGAGGCTAGCTTAACTTGCCAATAAATTATAATAATAGTAATGATATTAGTAATAGTATTATTATCATTAACAACAACAACCTCTCTTGGTAGATATAAATCCAGCAAAAAGTCTGCAGATAGGTTCTTTTGCTTGTTGGTGATTTATAGTCGTTGCTTTGTTGGCAGATTGAGATTATTAATAATTAAATTCATAAGTAAACATTTTGTGGTCAAAGTAATTTTTTAGATTAATTTGGAAGTATTTATATTTTTGGGAGTGGCTGTTTTCTCACTGAGACTATTCCTCTGTCTGGTATCTTTGGACAGCATTATCTTTGATGAAGAGTTAGATATTTCACTATCAAACTTGGAAATGTATAAAATTATTCTCCATAATTTGCATATTTGCACTTGGAAATTTTTAACATGATAATAATTGTGTTTGTTATATTTTCCTATGCAATTAATATGCAAAGTAGAGTTAAAATCTACCAAAGAACAGTGTACTTACAAAAATAACTTGAGAACAATAATTAGTTCTAACAATTCATAAACCTTGAAGTATACACTGTCACTTCATTAAGTTGCTTTTCTGGTATAATAGTTATCAGCTATGAATACTTGATAGCCTTTCTATGAATGTATGTTTATAAAGATATAAGGAGGTGCAGAGTGACATAATAGATACTAGCATGGAGAATAGAAATTGGGTTTGAGTTTGCGCAAGGATGTTTGTGTTCACTTCTCACTAATGCCCTTGAAAAAGGCATGAATGCACTTCTCCCTTTAACTGTTGGTAAATGGCAGGGAAGTTGGGGCCTTGAAAGGCAGTCTAACTAATAGAAAAAAAAACCTATAGCTCCAAGCAGTGGCATAGTCTTTCACTGCTTCATCATGTGTAGAGAGCAGTCAAGGCAGATGACGACAGACTGTGGTGACAGGGTTGAGGACTGACTATTGTGAGGATTGAACTTGCGACTTTTTCTCCACACTATTCAAAATCACTTGCAAATGGCCTGGATTTAAATCATCCTCCCAGTGATATGAGGGAAACTTGAACATACTTGATTATGAGAAAATGCCAATGCATACTTATAAGCAAGTGATACTCATTTCAAAGTCCAAAAAATCACTGAAGAAGTCCTAATGACCACCTAAATTGACTGTGATGATCCTCTGAAGTGGTGAGTAAAGACCTAAAAAACTTGAGGTTCAAACTGAAGATAGTAAGGCTGGTTTTATATTTACCTACGAAAGAAAATTGATTTTAAAGTACTACAGATTTGCCAGTTTTGTATTCATAAATAAAACAATACATAATCTCTTTTTTTTTCATCTTTACTTTTTAACTCTCAAATTCATAGACTTGTAACAGACAGTGGCACTCTTCAAAAAAATAGAATTAAAAATAAAATAACTCTGTGAATAGAGAGAAAGTTTACCAAATGATGAAAGGGAGATAATTCTAATTTCCCTTGATAATGATGGTCAAATCTTCTATGATTTTAAGAGTTCAAGTGAACTACTGGTCACTATTTTGAAGCTGGTGTTTGGCGTGAGAAAATTTTAAAAAATCTCTTATAGTATGCAATTAAAAAAAAGTAGCCATATCTGGTAATTTTCAAAACTAAACAATGAATTTGTTATAAGAAAAAAAAACCTGACAAAATATTGAAAATTCAATAAAGATATTATTGAAAACCTCTGTTGGTAATCACGACGAAATCTTTGAGTAAACTATCACATACACACACTCCCTACCAATAGATCATTAATCGAAAAGTGTTGCCCCAGGGTGGCATAACAGTTATCAGCAGTCAAAATCGAATTGACAGACTGAATCAAAATTTTTGTGAGGAAGATCATGTTTATTTTGAACTTATGTTCTTGGTAAACATATTAATCCACTTTTTCCTATGCTATGCCCAATTGGCAGATGTCTTGATCATGTATCTCATCATTGGCATGTTATAATGATTTTCAGGAAAGAGTGTGGGTGAGTGAGTACTTGAGGCAACCACTCTCCTATGATTATCTTACATGCCCCGCCAGTAACAGCAAAAAGCCAACCATTGCACGGTCTAATCAGCCCAAAAGTAGATTTCTCCGTTTTGCCATTATGTGAATACTTACTTTTGTCATAGATGAAAAATTTGCATTACAGTAATTTTTCACACACTGACTACAAAAAAATTAGATGGAACATTGTTCCCGAGTTATATCTCCATGTACCCTTTAAGTGTGAATGGCTCAAATTTCAGTCATTGCAGTAATAATAATAACTCTCCACAGTCATTAATTGAACAACCATAGCATCGAAATTTGAAGTCATATAACAAAATTCTATTGAAGAATAAATAAATTCTATTCATGTCACTGAAAAACGTCTTGAATTGAGGTAAAATACTTCTTGATTCTGGAGACTCTAGATGTTATTAATAAACCTATCAAAATGAGGCCCCCAAAGAGTAAAATAAAAGCTATAAAGCAAAGGGTTTTAGTGGAGTACTGATGCCAATTTTCAAGTCTGTAGACAAAATGGTATGGCCAGGAGAGCTGGAACACACAAACAATAAAGGATGGGACCTTTCACCACATTTGGTGGCTACTGTGGTTCAACTATTATTCTTTGCCACCTGTTGAATTTTGATGGGATCATGTCAAGAAAACATTCAAGTTCATTTTTGTAAACATAAAAAAAAATTTGGGCCAAAAATAAATTGGACAAATGGACTTGTATACATTCTTTTGAAAAAAAAAAAAAAATTATATATATATATATATATATATATATATATATATATATATACACACATACATACATATACATATATGTATGTATATATATGTGTGTGTGTGCGTCATTATTAGTAAATATATTATATGCATGCAGTATGCAATGGTATAGTTTAAAAACCAAACAAACAAAAAATAGAATAACCTACATGCTAGCTGTGGGCTTCTCTGAGAAACAATTCCTATTAGGTCATAACAAAAATTTACATCTAATAAACTGTCAACACTGTAAGTAAATCATTAGAGGTATCAATGATTTACCACGTTTAAAAATCATGTTGATGAGGATGGATGAACAAGTCTGGTTATCAGGTGAATTCTCTATCTGAAATTTCCCCTGTATAATGTTCCATCTATATGATCAATATTCACCACTGAATTATACATAGGATGATTCAATATTGTCTGTAGTTTGACAAGAAGTGGTTAACTTGAATTTCATCTGAAATTTTCACTGCATAATATTCAATCTACATGAATAATATTCTCTACTGAATTGAATGCATTGACAAGGAAGGAGATAATGTTGAAACACAAATACTTATTCTGTAAACCTCATTAGGCTGCAGACTTATTGATGTACCTACGTATTTTGCAAGTACAGTTGGCCCTTGTCACTTATGAGAATGAAGCTTCTTGTAACAGTTATATCTTTTTTAGTGATGAAAGAAAAGTCAAATTGGTACTTAATCATTGGATATGTAAGGATATGCTATTCAATTCTAAATAATGAGAGCATTTTAGTGATGTTCAAGATGTCGTGATCTTTAGTACTTTTGAGAACTTATAGCATTTTACATTAATTTGCTTATCTTAAAATGAAAATTCCAAATGCATCTAGTGGCAAGTTTCAATAAGACTAATCTAGAATGATCACTTTTGCAAATGTCTTTCTCTTATTACTTCTCTGTGAAGATCACAAATACAGGTTTCCTTCACTATCTAAATACTAGTTCAAATAGATCAGTGTATATTAATGACAGTTGATTCAGACTGGGATAAAAATTAATTCATACTTTCAAGTGTTTGATTTTGTCATTAAGTTTATACACTCCACTCTTGATTAACATCCTGATAGTCAGAGCTGTGAAAATCAAAAGTCAACCAGAGTTAATTTTCTAATATGATGAAAAGAAAGTGCAGTTAGCAGGTCATTGGGAGTGCCCAAATAACTGATCTGATCATGAGTAATTAAACTGATACTTTATTCAGATGCGACTGATACGAAAGCAAATCAATTATATTTATTCATTAATGCAAGTGATATTCATATGCACACAGTTAAATGCACACTATTTAGATTTAATCGAGAATTTAAAGAGAATGCAGCCTTCAAATTGAATGCCTTTAAGGAGCCTTTATTTTCTCGTTTTTATATCATTCTTCAAATAAAATCAAAAAAAAAATCAAGGAGAGTAATTCATTTGTATAGAGAAGGAAGAGCTAGGTTCAAATGAATATTCTGAGAAATACTACTGGGATGTCTTTGTGGGTGTGTTATCAAAGACACCCTACCCATATTCTCCTAAGACTGAAGTGTGTGTGAGTGAGAGAAATAGAAAGGAAAGAGAGAGAGAGAGAAGAGCAAAAGGGAAAGAGAGAGAGAGAGAAGAGCAAAAGGGAACGGAGAGAGAGAGAGAGAAGAGCAAAAGGGAACGGAGAGAGAGACAGAGAAGAGCAAAAGGGAACGGAGAGAGAGACAGAGAAGAGCAAAAGGGAACGGAGAGAGAGACAGAGAAGAGCAAAAGGGAACGGAGAGAGAGACAGAGAAGAGCAAAAGGGAACGGAGAGAGAGACAGAGAAGAGCAAAAGGGAACGGAGAGAGAGACAGAGAAGAGCAAAAGGGAACGGAGAGAGAGACAGAGAAGAGCAAGAGGGAACGGAGAGAGAGACAGAGAAGAGCAAGAGGGAACGGAGAGAGAGAGAGAAGAGCAAGAGGGAACGGAGAGAGAGAGAGAAGGGAAAGAGAGAGAGAAGAGCAAAAGGGAACGGAGAGAGAGAGAGAGAAGAGCAAAAGGAAAGAGAGAGAGAAGAGCAAAAGGAAAGAGAGAGAGACAGAGAAGAGCAAAAGGAAAGAGAGAGAGACAGAGAAGAGCAAAAAGGAACGGAGAGAGAGACAGAGAAGGGGGAACGGAGAGAGAGATGGAGAAAGGAGAAGGGAGAGAGAGATAGAGAAAGGAGAAGGGAGAGAGAGATAGAGAAAGGAGAAGGGAGAGAGAGATAGAGAAAGGAGAAGGGAGAGAGAGATAGAGAAAGGAGAAGGGAGAGAGAGATAGAGAAAGGAGAAGGGAGAGAGAGATAGAGAAAGGAGAAGGGAGAGAGAGATAGAGAAAGGAGAAGGGAGAGAGAGATAGAGAAAGGAGAAGGGAGAGAGAGATAGAGAAAGGAGAAGGGAGAGAGAGATAGAGAAAGGAGAAGGGAGAGAGAGATAGAGAAAGGAGAAGGGAGAGAGAGACAGAAAGGAGAAGGGAGAGAGAGACAGAAAGGAGAAGGGAGAGAGAGATAGAAAGGAGAAGGGAGAGAGAGATAGAAAGGAGAAGGGAGAGAGAGATAGAAAGGAGAAGGGAGAGAGAGATAGAAAGGAGAAGGGAGAGAGAGATAGAAAGGAGAAGGGAGAGAGAGATAGAAAGGAGAAGGGAGAGAGAGATAGAGAAAGGGGAAGGGAGAAAGAGACAGATGCGGACAGAGGGGGAACGAGAGAAACAGATAAGGATAGAGAAAAAAAAAAGAAAAAAGACAAAGTTTTTATAATTGCAAGGTAGGTACATAGGTGGGGCTTGTAACAGAAAGGTTTGAAGAATAGAAAAAAAAGCAAGAAAATCTCATAATATCAGAGATACTGGTGTATTAACCCAGAAAGAAGGTGTAAATACACAGGGAATGTATCAAGTTGCATCTTTTGTGTGAACTGAAATGAATAGAACTGTCTTAATCTTTCATTGCGCAACAAAACAAGTGCTGAAATCTAAACGTGTTTCAAAATAAATGCACGTCTTCAATTAAACTAATGTATCTTAAAGCGTGATGTCAAAACAGAATAACTTGTTGAGTATGAGCAATGGTAATGAAATCTTATCAACTTAACCTCTTTACTGGGTGTCTCTCTATTGTGATGTTGCACCAGACAAAGCATAGTAAATATCAACTAGATTTAATCTCTCTTATGTTTGTGTTTTTATTGCGATTAAGAGAACGTAAACCTCCACTTTAGCCTCTTGCTTAATAAACAGATTGGCAGTCAAGACAATAGTTCATCTCTGGTGCTAAAACTGTCAGATTCCAGGATTTCAATTGCAGATTTTTCAAACAGGCTTACACTCTCTCAGTAGATTGGAGCTGAATATTCAAATAGCTAATACTTTCACATACTTGCAAACATCTGCAATACTCACGTGGCATGAATATCAGTTAATTTTATTACTGCAACTTTTAATTTAACAGATGTAGCTAGTTACAGGATTTCTAAGCTTAATAACTTGGAATTGCAGATTCTTTTGAAGAAACATTCTCCATAAGTAATAACATAAACAACAAAAACATGATAGTTACTTTGAAGCAATGATTAGCAAACTAGGCTTGCTAATTTTTTGCTTGCGTAGTGAATTCAATTCTCACTGAGAACTCATCATTGTGAACCTTGTGCCAAATAAAGCTAAGCTTAGTAATACATGTCTCAGTGCACGTAAAATCACAATCTTCTTTTTGCAAGCAGAATTAGTGCTGTAATTATAATCTAATGGCTCAAAGTTGAGCTATGTTTTGTACAGTACTAAATGGGTGACCATTTGAGATTTCTAGATATTTCAAAGAAAACTGAACAAAAGTTAATTCAAATCTATAAAAAGGCAACAACAAGCCTCAGTTTCATAAATTACTTTGGGTAATAATTTGGAGTCAGTTTTAGTTTTAGTTTTTTTTTAAATCAGATAACTGAAATGGGTGCAATAATATCAAATCCTTGAAAAGGATGACAACTGTTTTCATGGGACACATTGTTGAATGAGGGCGATGCACATAAACTAGTCACATCACTTAAGTACATGTCAGGATTATATGGGATGGGCCATAGAGCACAAGGCAATCGGTGGGAATCCCAAAAATGTTACAGCTTAGGCAGACGCCTTCTTTCCAGCTTTCCAAAAGAGATGGAAGAATTACTGTTTGACTCAGATGATTACAGAAGAACTTCATCTCTTGTTCGACCTCTCTGTCTTCATTCAGGATAATAGTTTGGAAAAAAGCAAGATCTCAAAGTGAATCGAGTTGTATTTTTCTACATCCTACCATCAGACTATAAGATCATTGGCCAAAGAAAGAGGATCACAAGCATCTTTGTAACATTTATATTATGCTATACAAAATGAAAATAAAAAGCCTAGTAGTTTGGACATCAGGGAATAAAACTGAAAACATTTGAAAAGTCGGGATGCCAACTGTTATTTTTTCACTTTGTCTAAGGAAATGAACGAACTTGTACTTTTCTCGTGCTCTGTTCTCATTCAAATAATTGTTTTGATTTTACCGCATCATTCTTATGCCAGAATGAGACATCAGGTAAGAGCAAAGAAGGAGATACTCCCCCAATCTCATTCTATGCATCTCTATAGCCAATGATGATTAACATCATATTTTGATACAAGTGACTCCTAACAACTGCTTGACACTCATGTCCAATCAGAAGGACATATTGATAGTCTTCCTTTGTCAGTAACAGTTAAGCTGCTGGAGAAATGATTCCTAGAGATCAACTCATTTAATTTGAAGCCCCAAGGCTTGGTTCAAGGGGTCAAAAGGAGGTAGACTGTGCCAATGGCAAATTGAGGATCAACATTGGAGGAAAGATGATACTTGAAGTCGGTTCATCATTTTCTTTTTTATTATGTTAATTTATCTTTCTCTTGGCCTCTCTTTTAGAAACCATTAGAAGTAGGTTTCTTCAATTTATCTACTATTTATCATGCATACAGGCTCCATCAGTGGAGCTAAAGGGCTGAAATTTTCAACATTTACTCTTTGATATGTCTACAAAAACTGTTTCATTTTTTCACCCCCCTTAAGGTTTTTAGTGGAGAGTTCAATTTGCGATATAAGTTTATCCTTAATTGATTCCTTCGTTTGTGTCAAGCAGCATTAACGTTTTTTTTTTTGAAAATTCAGACTTTTTTCAGTGATCACTAGCTTAAAAAAGCAAGAAGTAACTTATCCATTGATCACCCCCAACATGGCATTTTGCCAAAAGATGTTGGTCATGATCATGTGATAGTTCTACTGAGTGACCAAGCAAACTGGTTTCTTTTTATTTGGAGTCCAGCTCCCTTCCTGTCTTAATTCCAGTGAGTCCGCAGCTTTGTTTCGACCCCTGTGCGATTGCCACTTTGTCTTAGACACTGTGTGTCCGTCATAGTAAATAAACAAAACAACACCACAATCCACTCGACAAACATCAATGGTTTTGAATCTTCACAAACAACTTTCCTACGGAAATGCATAACAATAACAAATGAATCCAAACAGAGAGCCATCTTGGACAGCTCTGGCCTCAATCATGAACAAAAGTTACACCCAGTAATCAGATTTTTGAAAAAAAAGTAAAATGAACTGTGGCAAATTTTAGCCACAACAATAACACATTGAAGCAATGCCAGTTGCTGACTTGTATGAATGGGGAAAAAACAAAGATCAATTAAAAGCTTTAAACAACAGAAAAAAGGCGGGAAGGTTGTTAAGATCAATTAGAAGCTTCAAACAACGGAAAAAGGCGGGAAGGTTGTTTTACCTCGAAGTAACTGATTAAATTAGGTAAGAGAATAAAAAAAAAAATGAATAAAGAAAAATAGTTATTTAGCATTGCTGAATTTTGGCACAAAGCCACAATTGTAGGATAGTCAATGAGAATAAAACTCACTACCCAGTCGTAATGATCCCTGAGACTATCTTGCTAACCATTACACTACGACAGGACAAAATGAAGCAAACAATGCAATAGTGAAAGCAACAAAAACTGAATCTGTTCCTCATTCATTTCTGCTGATTTTCTTTGATAAAAAGAAGACTATTCAATTATTTCATAATTCATTTTGATGAAGCGTTCCTGATCCATGCAGTGTGCACGTTGCCATGAAATGAGGGCCCGAGTGGAGTTGTGATAAAACAACTAAAGCTCAAGACGTAGGTAAACAATAATCAAAATTATTACAAAAAGACTAACTTTTCAACTACATCAAAATCTATTCACCTACCTTTCCAGTAAACTAAAAATCTATCTCAGCTTTGAGTTATTCCAGCAATTTATCTTTGAGTAGCTGGATCTGTGGAAATTCCACTGGTGTTAAAAAACCAAGATATCATCATTACCTTCGCATTTTTATTTCTGCAATGAAAGTATATAATTTTGTTCAAGTAATTTTTTCCTATGGAATCTATCTATATCAACTATGATTGCATACAAAGGCAAAGGAAACTAAAATATTGGATTATTATTACTGGATTATTTTTGCTGTCTCTATTTCTGTGGTCTACTACCACTATAACTTGATGTTCAGGCTTCAGACTTGTTACAGAGGAATAATGACAAAATGATTCATAATGAAGGCCTAGTCACTTATACTCCCATTCAAGCATAAGTACCCTCTTCCATTCTTACCCTTGTTCATTATATCACAAGGGTAGGTCAGGAGGAAGGAGAGAAAGGATGAATAATATGGAAGGAATAAACAAGCAGAATAATAATATAACTATTTATCTATATTATCTACAAAGTTTGTCAAACTATCAGCCTCAGTTTGATTTCGTCAACAGTTTTGTTTATCATAGTTTCAGATCTATATTAGTTTATTATTATCAATATTTGTTTGTTCATATCGTTTTTCAAAATTTCCCATCATTAAAAATCCAATATCTCAGCCCTTCTGTCTTGAGCGTAGCATAGTGATTGGTGGAATGATATAATAATTCAATAGTTGATTTACCTTTTTATAATGTGGTGGACAAAAAATATATAATGAGCCTTATACAAGATTCATTGAAAGGGAAATATTTCCACATTTGGCCTATTTATCAATGGGGAATGAAAAGAATTTCATACATTATAGAAATGTTTTATGCAAATTTACACATATATGTTAACACAAAGTCTGTCCAGAAAATATCAAGCGATTTAATATAAATGAAGAAATATCAACCTTCCTCTGGCAATGGTGCCTTAGTTCTCTTCGAAGTACTCCCCCTTGGGACCAAACACACTTAATCTAGCATCCCTTTCACTTTTCAAAACAGTCTGCAAAGTCCTCTTTCAAGACTGCCATCAGCTGCCTAGTCGCATTCTCTTGAATCTCATGCAGTGTGAAATCTCTCTGAGAAAGCCAGAAGACATTAGGAGGCAAATCTGGAATGCGGGATTCTGACAAACCTGGATGATGTGATGTTTTGCCCCCCCAAAATCTATACGAGACGTGGAGAATGGGCAGGCTCAGTCCTTGTGAAAGTGACAGACACACACAGAGTACACATTTTCATAAGTGAGAGTGTTCAGGCATGTACAGGAAAGAACCCTTTGAAAGGTTGCAAGGTTAAACCAAGGCCACACAACCACTTTGAGATATTCAAAATAGCTGGATACTTTCCGCAAAAACCTTGTATATGCACGAATATGCACACGCAAAGATTTTAAGAAAGTAAATAAAATTTTCTTTAAAACACACAAGAATTTTAGGAATCTATAATATATGAATTTTTTGATTGCAACCAAGTATATAAACAAGAATTCCAAAGAAATTAGGCATTGCATGAAAAAAAACAACACGTACACACATGGGAAAATTATATATTATACAATTTTTTAAAATAAGCATGCAAACAATATATGTGTGCTCACAGGAATTATAAGGAGGTATATAAGATTTTTCAAACACAAACATTATAAAAGATTTTTTAAACACTTACACTAGAATTTCAGGCAACCATAAAATTTACAAGTTTTTCAAGAACACACATACGTTATATGAGATGAAAGCAAAACAGACGATGGTTTTATGATCATCTACATTCTAACTGTAAGAATAACAATAATGAGTTTACTTCTGGCTCCAGCAATACAAGTTCAAATTTTGAATGCAGATTTTCAAAGCAGGTGGAACACCCCCATCCAGTCACCCCTTAAAAGTTCCTAGCAGTGATACTCGTACACATTCAAAATGCAATTTCTTTGTCCTGCAGCACAGTTTATATACACCTATCTCATCGTAATGGTTTCTGTCTATATCAGTCTGCTCAGATCTATCAACGTTGAGCTCTTCTTCTAACCATCTTTAATCGAAGAGCCTTTAATGTAAAAAAAAAAAAAAAAAGAAAAAAAAAAAAAGAGGGAGAAAAGAAAGTGTCTTAAATCCACACAATCAATCTGTTGGGTGATGTTATAATAACTTTGGGCCAGATTATGGAGAATATATTTGTTGAAATCATGGGTTTGAACAAAAAAACAAAACAAAAAAACTATTTATCATGATAGGCATTCATCTCCACATAATTAGCACATGACTGTGCAACCATCAACTATAGCAGTCCAGCAATAAGCCACCATATATTATAGGTAAGGCATGGGTATCATACAGGTAAAAACCACATGATGATGGTTGTGGTGGTGGTGGTGGCGGCGGTATTGAAAATAAAATGCATGGACGGTATTGGTATATCATTATATTATGAAGACATTAGTTAGGCAGATGATACTGTAAGATCCAAATGTTAGAATCATTGATGTCTGAGTCAAGGCCACTGTTTTGGGAGGGATTCGTCTGTGTGTCCTTCTTGTACAACTTTGAAGAAAAGAAAAAAAAAACAACAAAAAAAAAAAAACAACTATGACCACCATTGTCCATTTTTAGAAGACATCCTGAGTAAAATCAACTTTTGCAATATCAGACATTCTTTGAAAGTGATAAATAGACAATAAATCAGAAAATACATAGCTTAGCAATTATGCCCACAAGAAATGGAACTAGAAGATTGAATAACGATTGGTATGACTGGTAGATGGGGGAAGGATTAATCAAATGATGGTAGGAATTTGACTTGAGAATAAAGAACTGACCATCGAACCATTTACATAAATACTATTTATTATATCTACTTTGGTTGGTAGAATGACAGAAAATTGATATGTTCCTATTAACAGAATGAATAAGCAAAATGAAAAGATGAGAATTTTCTCTTCATTCTCATAAGAAATACTGATATTTCACAACAAAGGAGGGAAAAGAATATGTTTGCCCACGCTATCCGAATGGCGAAAGTAGAGCGTTCTAATGAAAACGTTTTGGAAGCCGAAATGGCGTGAAGCGAAAAGGCAATATGCGAAATAATGTTTGAGTGTTCCTAGAACAAAAAAACAGGTGTGTTGGAGTGGGATTAAGTACAGGAAACTGGGTGCAGAATAGAGAGAGAGAGAAAGACGTGGGTGTGCACTGCCTCTATAACAGTTGGCTTCCTTGCAAACAAACGCTGAACGCTATTTTCGCTTTTCGACTAATTTTTCGTAAAAACGAAAAAGTGGCGTCAAGTAATATTTCGAAGTGGGGGGTTAGCTGTGATAAATATTAAATGGGCAAAAAATATATGAAAAGTTTGAAGAACTTAGAGAAATGCAGGTTGTAATCGTACTCTTTAAAATGCGTGTAATACACACACGCGCACACTCACACACACCAATACGTACGTACATTGCATACGGAGTTATTGCTTATTTTTGCTTGCGTGTATGTAGGGGAGTTATGAAACATGCACACACGCACACTCAACATGTATTAACAGCAATATACATAAATACAAAGTTACGTACACGGACAAACACATACCAATTTGGATTAATGAATCCACGTATCGTACTAACGCATGGATTTAGACAAATGACATAACCAAACTGGCCATCTCGTAGTTTAGCGTCCCAAATTATCACAGTTATTGTGAGGGCACTCGTTCAGTTACAACAAAATCCTAACTAAGCAGATATAACATCTGTTAAAACAAAATGTAAACTAGAAACACTTCATCAACTATAGGTGTATTTGTCCATTTTACCAATTTTGAAAGCTGGTACATTTTTTTTCGAAATTTCATAAATAAAAATACAAATAGCAGTTAAGTAAAATTCAAAATACGTCGACTATCGAGGAATAAAAATACTGAAAATTTTTGTTCTGTTTTTTTTTTTTCTTTTAAATTTGACTAGATATCTGCTCAATATTTTGGTTGTAAATAGCCGGTGCCCTCAAAAACAACTGCCATAATTTGGGACGCTAAACTACAAGAACACAATCAAACTTTTCCAAATGAAAAAGAAAAAAAAAAAAAAAAAATCCCTCAATTTGTTTTAGAATACTGGTAAAAAAAATAGCAACCCATAAAAAGCTGCATCAAAACAATAGATAAATAAATATCTTTTTTCTTTACATGAACGTAAAATCTATTCTTATCAATCAAAAGAGAGCAGTTTATTTCGAAAAATCACATGTGACGAGAAGAATAGTTTTAAAAAAAAAATCAAGACTCCAGTCTAGTTTATCATAATTCTTCAACAAAGAGTCTATTGAAAGCAAAAAGATGCTGCCTAAAAAATTTTGGCTCTATGAATTTTCTTTCTATTTTGTATGGATACGTTTGAATTGGGTTCTGTCTGCATGTGCTCTTCAGTAAGTTACACTTGTAAAATGTACGTTGCATTAAAAAGCCCGTATCACATGTACCCTCTCGCACAGATAAGAAGAAAGAGATTAACCGAAAGAAAGTACATTTCAAAGGTTAAAAATGAAATCTAAATAATTTTTGAATTCAAGAGTAAAAAGAGAAAACGTCAACGAGTTTTTGGCGAAAAGGAGGAAAAGATTGAAATTATAACAGACCTCAACGGAGGGGAAACAAAACAACGAACCTAGTGAAGAAGCTATGTAAGGTTGTTGTTGATGTAAAGGAAGAAGGAAATGGATTAATGAATTCGATTTACATTTTGAGTTGAGGAGAACGAAAAGTAAACAAATTATGTTTTCATTTTATAAGAAAGAAAAACAAAACAGAAAAAAAAAATAAGGACAACATACAACGAAGGGAAAATAATTTTTTTTTCAAATCAACCAAAAAGAAGAAAAATAATCAGAAAATATTGTCCGTACCTTTCAGTTATATAGTGTGGTAGATGATGTTTTAAAAATGTTCTAAGTTATACTTTCTTTTTTTTTCTTGTTGATGTTGGAGTAAGAGGAACGAATTCAGTATCAATTTTTAGATTTAGACGAGGATGAGATGGCGTGAAAAAAAGTAAATGAAAGAATTCCGAAATCAGTTTAAAATTTAAACATCGGTGGTAGAACAATAACTAGCAACTCAGCTATTTTTTTTTCTTTCAAAACTGGAGTCAGAGTTTGAGATTCGGAAACACAAGCTATTATCAATATAATCGATACATAGCAATAATGCTTCCTGGGTGAGTGGATTTTCTAAGTGATCAGGCGGCAGTGGTGGTCTCTCTCGTCTTCTACCTAGCTCGCATCTTTTCCCCTTTTCATCTTCTTCGTCACGGTGCCTTCTGTTGAGAACGACTACAAAAACAATGAATGACGAGGAAGAAGATGCTAAAGGAGGAGGAGGAGGAGTTGAAGAAGAAGAGAGGTAGCAGCAACCAGCCAAGGGTAGATTGTTGTCATAGATGAGGAAGTGGAATGATAAAGACGTTCAACGTGTTGGGCTTTCTCTTGGGTACACACGCACACACTGAATAATTTCTATTAAATATTACGAACATTCAAAATATGAATAACGCTGCCAAAAATAATAATAATAATAATGGGGTTAAGTGATAAGAAGAGACTTATGAAAAAACAGTCATTGTGTAGTTATAAATATGGCTCGTGTTGTTTTTACGTAAATATAAACATTAAACAAGTTCTGACACAATAACCACTTTCCACTTTTTTTTTCTAAAAGATTACTGGCCCTTAATTTTTTAGTGAAAATAAATAACATTTATAAATCATAAATCTACCTAATGTTCTAATTTATGAAATCGACTGCAACCTTACATCGTCATCTGACCCTTTTACCTTCTAATTTTCCTACCCAATATCCCTTTAAAAATAATTCAGCATGTACATAACACGAAAGAAGGAAAAAAATACCCTCAGTAACTACAAGTGCAGTTGAATAAGTAAGTAAGTAGATGTAGGGATAAAAGAAATATGTATTATGAACCTTCTGAAACTTTTCTTTTTAAAGGTAATTGACGGGGTCCGTTCGGAGCGCACATCCCTTCCTTTACACACAAATTATCACAGGTGGTCTCTTTAGTAGTATTTGTTTGTTGGTAGTAGTAGTCGCACCTGACCGGGTAACTTACAAGCAGTAGTCCTGTCCGTCGTCTGGGTTGTGACGCAGTACCCACATTTATTAACTAACAACACCGGTAGTAACAGCAGTGGTTGGTAGTAATGGTTGTAGTAGAAGATATAAGAAAGAAGTCGATCGTCTTAAGACCAGAACAAGAGAAAGGTTTCAAAAATAAATAAATTCAAAATTCGTAAAGTCGAGGTAGCAGCAAAGAGATTCTTAAATGTTCGGCAGTTCAAGTTCAGTTCATTATATTTCTAATATTGTCAGTGTCGCTGGAACATAGGTTTGTTGGGGCTGTTAGAAAATAATACGAAATATATAAGATTTGAAAAATAAGAAAAAAAAAATCATCTTCAAATTTTTCAACTGAGCTAATTTGGACATCGGTCCACCCACAATGTGCACCAAAAACAAAACAAAACAAAACATTCATTGAATATTAGCATAGTGTCCGTAAAAACAGACGGGATTTTTTAGAAATATTTATTTACGAATGGATGAGAGCACTTCTGACTAGGATCAGAGTATCCGTGTGCTCTGTCTAAGATCAAAGAGTCACTCCCCAACATTTCTGCTGAGGATCAGAGTGTATTATCTGTGCGCTCATTGAAAACAGAAAAAAAAATGTGTATATAACAATTCTGAATCCACTTGCGTTCTATACACGTATAATTATTATCATTATTACATTACACATTTAGTTTTCACGCCATTCTTACAGGTAGCATCCACTGGGGATCAAGTGTCAGCAAGTTTTCTCGGAAATCGAGATTATTTGAGTAATGCTGTCGTCTGGAAGGTTAGGAGGAGCGTTTTCATCAGATAATCATAACTATTGTTATTTTTATCTAAACCTAATTTTTCCCATTCATTAATAAGGCATAATTTGATTAGGTCTTTAATTATACTCAGGCATGCCTGTTCAAAAAGTGCATCTGTTTTTATGGAAATCTTCAGGAAGTTTTACCTAGATATGCGGTTCTTTATTTATGATGTTGGTAATAGCAACAATCAAAACAGAAATTTTTAAAAATGCAGTTTCATCATCTAACTATAATTTAATTTGATTTAATCTCATTCCATAGAAAAATTCAGCAGTAAAAAAAAAAAAAAAATGTTGGTTCTCTCAGCTTTTCATTCTCTCTGCATACTCACCAAACATAAAAATTCATAAACTTGCACTCGTGAATGCTTGTGATGTAGTAAATATTTGGGCAAAAAACTATATCCATTTCAAATTGAATTTTTATTGTAAATTGATCACCCCCCTCCCCCTTATGTAGGGAACTGTAAATCCAAACAAGCTCAAACTTGACATTGAATGGACCAACATATCTGGCAAATGTCAATTTTGTACTTTGGCCAGTTGTCAAGATATCTTAAGGGCATACAAATAGATTTCTCAAATTATATTGAGATGACTATTCCAATCAATCAATTTATCTTATTGCAAGTACATTTTTTAGAATATTTGGGATTTCTTTGATAAAATAGATAAAGCTTTTGAAAGTATTTTTTGTTATCAACCTCAAGGAATAACCTTGTTATTTGAGTGATCCACTCTTCATTTACATAATATAACCTAAGTTAATGCAAACTTTATCACTTCTGGTTTCACTATATCATTATGAACAGTGTGATTTTTTTTCTGTTTGTTTCTCAGTCCATAATAATGAACTGCCACCGAGAGGTAACAATTTTGCAGATAAAAATGCCTTCTACCCACCATTTGAAATGACGATAATTTGAATATAATAATTTTGCTGATTAAGATATCTCCTCTTCCAACATATGAAACAGACTCATCCACTTGAATGCGTGCAGTAACTTTTTGATAAAACCCCAGCAAAATTGATTATACGTAAACATTTTTTTGCACTATCAACAGCTTTGAAATAGTGAATCATCAAGTTCAAAGTAAGTAAGAGAGTGTAAAGAAACCACTTATATCACACAAGAAAACCGGGTAGATATTTTTCCCAAATGCATTGCAGCCTCAAGTATATCTTTTCTATAAATAATCACCTCATAAATATATATTTATATATTATTTATATCTGAGAATCTTTTCAAGGGTAATGACTAGTGTTATTATGATATAACTTTCAATTAAATCCTATATATTACCAAACATTAGTTCTTTCTTTATGCTATAGTTTCTGTATTCAAACAGGCTTATATACTAGTTGTTTTATACAGTCATCTTTTTTGATTCCTTTCAAATTGATGAAATGGTTATAATAATGATTACCTTAAGTCAAATAGTTATTGGTGCTCTTTCCAAAATCTTATGGTTCCAACTTACCAGCATTCATCCCCAGGAAATAAAAATATATACATCTGAAAGTTCAGGGAATTTAAACAGATTGATTGATCTGTTCATCTGTCAAGTTACCAAACATTTTCTATGTCTCACTGGACATCTCAGACATCTCTTGAACTCACTCCACCAAGAAATAAAGAACCTCATTTTCTATCATTTTTTTTTCTTTTTTTGAAGTAGCCATTTTGTGCCTCAAGTTCCTTGAACTATTGAGTAATACTGTGTGTGCATGTGAAGTATTCTTCAGTAATCATTAAATATCTGACTAAGGATTTAGCAATACATACTTAAATTAAAATATATCAAAAAATATAATCAAAGAGAATTATTGTCAATGATATAATCATTATTTTCATCTTGTTACATGCTAGGTGTATACATCATAATTCATATCATAAATAATCATTTCTAAGACCATTCTGAAAAGTAAAACTTGGAAATATTTAAAGTTGTTAATATTCCAATAAGTGTTGTCTTTGCTTAGTCTGAAAAAATTGCAGTTATAACAGATTTAAAAAAAAAGTCCCATTAAGTAGCTTCATGTACAAATTCAGATCTATTTATGCAAATATAGGCACAATTATCTGCTGAATTAGCCAAGACATTTTTACTGACACAGACTTTACTCTGTGAGAGGTCTCCAACATTTAGTGAGATTTGATGAAAACGGAAAATTAGCAAAATATAGACTTAATGGGTAAAAAGCAGTTCCAGAGGCCGAATTATTATTCATGCAATTCATGTATGTTCAAATATATCATTTTTATTGTATAATGTCAGTAGAAATGTAGTAGGTAAATTACTATTTATAAAGCTCTTGGGTGTCCCTTCCATAGGGGGTCCTCCCTCAGCCAAGCCTTTGAACTGAGGGCGGGAGAGAGAGCACTTATTATAACTGAGAATTCTCATTAAAACATTATTCAGGCTGAATTACAGAGAAAACATTTGATATATGTAGATTATGTGATTTTGCACACACCTATGCACATATAGGTTAAGGGGGTATCAAAATGCAGATAATAAAAAAAGTAGATATACTTTATAAAAAAAGCAACAGAAAAATCTAAACATTTACTCTTAGAATTCATTTGCAATTTTTCATTGCAATATTTGTTAGTATATGTAACCTCCTACTTTTTAAGAGTTTGCTTTATGCAACTTTTCAAAGTTGGATCGACAAAAATCAAGAATAGCATTTGGCGTTCATTTTTCAGGGAGCAGTTACAGAGGTAACGCACACCCTGTTCCTCTCTCTCCTAAATCCTAATATCCAGTTCAGCAGGAGTTTTATATAGAAAGTTACAGAAATATCTAAACATTTACACACAGTATTCATTTATAATTTTTTAGTATATGTTTTCTTCTGCTTTCTAAGAGATTGCTTCATGCAACTTTTCACATTTAGAATAGCATTCTACGTTCATTTCGCAGGGAGCAGTTATAGAGGCAACGCATACCCTGTTCCCCTCTCTCTTTCTCTCTCCCCAACACCCTAGTATCCAGTACCTCCGACCACCTTAATCACCAACGACTCCAACCCAACATGTCCTCATTGCTGTTCTTTGGGCCAGGGAATGCTCAAAAACGTTTCTCAATATGAATTTATAGTAATTGCTTCATGCCATTTTGGCTTACAAGAGTTTTTTTTTAGAAATGCTTTACTTTCAGATAGCAGGGTAAACGTGTAATTAGAACAAAGAGAAGGAAACAGTAAAGAACAGGGCTGGTTAGTACCTTAATAGAAACCGTCATGGGACCAACATCTTTTGGCAGCATGCTGTGTTGGGGGGGTGATTAATTAACAAATTGGAAAAAAAAAAAAAAAAAAATCAATGATTAAGTGATTTCTTCCTTGGGCAGTGATCCCTAAAAAAAAAAGTTTGAATTTTCCAAAAACAAACGTGGATGCTGTTGGACACAAACTAAGAGATTTATTTAGCATAAACTTACAATGCAAATTGTACCCCCCACATTAAAGACTTATTTAGCTGGAAGGGTTTTAAAAAAACTCAAAAACCAAACGTTTTTCTTTAGACAAAGAGTAAATGATGAAAATTTCAGCCCTCTAGCTCTGTTGTGTGCATGATATATAGCCAGTGAACCGGACCAACTTGAAAACTGAAGAAACCTATTTTGACAGATTTGGTTGTCAGTTTCTCACTATCACTATGAATTATTATCTAAGGCAAAAAAAACAAATTTTCTCTAAAGAGTCAGTTTTCAAGGAATCCTGCATATGAACGTTTAAAGCATTTTATTAGAACAAGGAAATTTGTTGCTTTTTTTTCCCCGTTAATTGGATATTTAAAAATATTTAAATTAGGCAAACATTGATCACTGCAGCCCCGGCACCTAACAAAAAAAAAAAAAAGGAAAGGAAATTTTCTGTGCTATTTAGATAAATACATATAAATAGATCTTCTCTTTCTCTTTCCATGACACACATTTGTTGTCTTCCATTTTCTTCTTAAATTTCTATAGCTGTCAAGATAAAAGGATTCTACAAAGATTAATGTACATCCTGAAAGTTATAAGAGCCAGGTAATCCAAATAACCTTGCTACATCATCACTAGTTGATTTTTATTTAATTTCTTTGCTTATTTTCCATTGTATTTCATGAGCATTTTATTACTACATTTAGTTAATTTTCATTATCCTTGTCTTTCTAGTGAGAGAGAGAGAGAAAGAGAAGGAGAGTGAGAGAGAAGGAGAGTGAGAGAGGAGAGAGAGAGAAGGAGAGAGAGAGGAAGAGAAAGAACTAGTTAGAGAGAGTGAGTGTGAGTGAGAGAAGATGAAAGAATGAGTGTGAAAGAAGATGAAAGAATGAGTGAGTGAGAAGACGAAAGAATGAGTGAGAGAGAGTGAGAGAGAAGGAGAGTGAGAGAGAAGGAGAGAGAGAAGGAGAGAGAGAGAGTTAGAGGGAGAGAAAGAGCTAGTTAGAGAGTGAGTGTGAGTGAGAGAAGAAGAAAGAATGAGTGTGAAAGAAGACGAAAGAATGAGTGAGAGAGAAGACGAAAGAATGAGTGCGAGAGGAGACGAAAGAATGAGTGCGAGAGGAGACGAAAGAATGAGTGCGAGAGGAGACGAAAGAATGAGTGCGAGAGGAGACGAAAGAATGAGTGCGAGAGGAGACGAAAGAATGAGTGCGAGAGAAGATGAAAGAATGAGTGTGAGAGAGAAAAGAATCAGGTAAGGTGTCAGAGAAAGAGAGAGAGAGAGAAAAGAAAGAGAAGACGGGAAGCAGCGGTAGAACAGAGAAGATCCTCTAGAGAAGAGGGAAAACGGAAGAAGAAGAGTAAAACTGAGGAAGAGAGAGAGAGAGAGAGAGAGAGCGAACAAGTATCTTTCCATAAGACCTTGGCTTACTGGATTTTACCAAATCCCACGAGAGACATTTATATAAATACATGCATGTATCCAATCATCATAAATCATACACGTGTGCACGAGAGACAAGGGCAAGAGAAGAAGAAACACCTGCACTTACAGTCACATGCACATAACATTTAGTGTAAAGGATTCAACAGAGAGAATAGAAAAAGACACAACATGAAAGAAATGCTGCTACTATGGCACTGGAAATTAAGTTGGGTTAGATGAGAGAATAGTTCAGGAGGTGCACCTATTAAACACAAAAAAAGGTCAAAGAAATGGGAGTTACCATTATTCTGTCTTTTTAAAACCAAATTGATGCAAGTAAATTTCCACAACAACCTTCCAAGAAAACCAACCATGTAACAACTAAGCCGCAATAAAAACTTAGTGATTTTGGAGAGATATCAAGTTATTTTGGAGGTGGATTAATATTTCTTGTTCCACCATCTAACCCCGCTGTAATGGGGGAGGCCTGTACTTTCTCTGTATAATAACTTTCTATCACATTATTACAGAGTCAGATTACCATATCTGATAGCATATAATCACCTCTTTTTTTTTTTTCTCAAAAAGTAAACGCAACCTTCCTTGTACAGCCTCACCTGGGCCAGAACTTGAAGAAGAGTTAAGAGACTGGGTGATAAATGACATATATTCAGGGAAATGTGTTTTCTGTTCATTATTCTCTGCTGAAATAATGGAGGGGGGTGTCATATATGCCATCGAACATGGTATATTCTAATGTCTGTAGCTACCATTGTTTTGTTATTAAAATTCATGATTACAGTGATTTTTAAACTTCAACTACTTGAGGAACCCCTTAATTAGATTTTGTAGCAAACCCATTCAAAAAAACAAGTTTCTGCTCAACAGATATATATTTATATATGTATGTAACTATTTGATTGTAGCCTTGTTCATGGAATTATCTGAAAGAGTATGAACTTGAATAGAAAATACACTCTCCAATGGATAAGTAAGAAGGAAGCTTACTGAAGGAAAATAGACATATGAATGACTACAGATTTAATAGCGTCCACATTATCTAAATAACCAAGATATTTTAATTAAAAAAACAAAATGTTATTCTTTTTATATAAAAAGTGGTTTGTGTTAAAGAAATAAAAAACACGAAAGGAATCATTTAATGAGGAATTATTAAGTATATAGCAAAAATGTCACTTTGTATTGCAGAATCCCTCGAAAGATTGGCTAGAATCTTTGGGTTTCATGGAACACAGTTTGAATACCGCTGATATAGATTATGGAACTTGATATATTTTAGTTTCCACATCAAGCATACCGTTGCTACCAATTTCATCGTTTACTAGGCATTCAACAAATACGGTCTTGTGCCAAGGTTTACTAAATCAAGCAAATAGCCAAAACACTTGAAACCTAGTTATAAAATTTCATAATAAAAATATCAGTTCGTGTAGTATTACATATACACAAATGTATAGAAAATCCTATTTATGAGATGTATAAAAGTTTTGTGAGTCTAACCAAGCAAAAAAAGGGAAAAATAGTTACTTACTCTAACACTTAGTTTCCACAGTATCCCTCATCATATTTTCCTTAGGTGTGTGTATATTGATTGAGCTTACAAAGGGAAGTGGCATATTACATCTGATTTGCATGTGCTGTTCAAATTCCCCAACCTTTCGAGTAGCACTTAGTACATCAGATCTAATTTGGATCAACTAGGCTCTTGATATGAAAAAAATTAAAGAGATCATAAAACCAAGGTTGCTTTTGATTAAGTTATGATAAACACCTTGAAAACTCTTTCAACTAGGTAGGATCTTTCTTTGTCGGATCTTTCGTCTTTGTGAACAGTTTGAGATGAGAACTTAGATGTCCTGATTCAGTGCCCTGCCTTAGACAAAGATTGCAAGCATACAACGTTGGTCGGTAACAACCAGCAGGAAAGAAGATGATATTTAGAAAATCTTTCGCTATATTCTCAGCTAACAGTTCAAAATTATAATTCTGAGTTGTTGACATAAATTTGGTGACACATTGAAAACACGCAGTCCAATCATGATATTCAGTAAGCATTTATTAGAAATGTCAAACAAAATTGGTTGGAAAATTTCACCTTAAATCTCACTCATCCTTCTCTCTTCATCGAAGCTTGTCACAACTGACGAATCAAAATGAATGTTTTGAGCAAACTTGTTTAAACGTTTCAACTAATCTGTTAATTAGAAACCATCAACTAAAACTGACAGCATAGGTTTCTTCCGTTTTTAAGTTAGGCTGATTGGCTTGCTATGTGTGTATCATGTGTATAAGCCGTACCAGTGGAGTTAGAGGGTTGAAATCTTTATTTTTAGAAAATTACACCCCAAAGTAGTGGGGTGAGGGTTCAATTTACAATCAAAGTTTATGCTAAACTAGGCCCTTAGTTTGTATCCAGCAGTGCTCACACTTTTTTTTTTGGAACTCTTTCACAGCAGTGATCACGGCCTAAAGTGATTTCTTCAGTGATCAACCGTTTTTCAAATGTTTTAATTGATCATCCCCAACACATGCTGCCAAAAGATATTGGTCATGTGACAGTTTCCATTGAGTGACTAACCAGACCTGTTTTGTATTTTTTTTCTTTTTCATTTTTAGATTTATCGACATAATTTCTCAATGGAGGCGCGGAGAGCGTAATGATTGCCAGCATGGAAAATTAAATTGGAAACAGAGTTTTGGCCAAGACTGTTAGCATTCACTAATGCCCTTGGGAAAGGCGTGAATACACTAACCCACCCCCCAAGCTATGAGTAAATAGTAGGACAGTTGAAGCACTTTAGCCCCGTAAAGCAATCCATCTTAGAGGTTACACTGAAAAAAATCAAACCTACAGCTTGGCTGTCAACATAGCTGGTCCCTAGCTTGGGAAAAAGGAGGAGGATTGGGATTGGGGCTAGTATCTCCAACCTGTAAAAGCCTACCTGTTACTAGAACTAGCTGCAACCCTCTTAGAATAAAACAAAATAAAAAAATTCCCAAAAGATGAGTAAATTAAGAAAAAAACATTTGCTTTAATCCATTACTTAATTAGTAACTAAAAATACTTTTTTCTAGTTTTCGACCCATAATATTTTCTTTGAGTTGCACTTCATTGCAGTGCAGTGATTAGTAAACTTGTCTCAAAGACCATTACTATTTAACCTCTAGTGGGTTGTACTTATAGTTTTGTGTCAGACTAAGCAAAGATAAATTTACTTTTAGATAAGACCCTCACTTATTACGGTGGCCTTGAACTAGTTATCCGTCTTTGATAACACTATTCTATACTTGTAGTTTCGAGTCAGACTAAGCTAAGCTATATTTGCTTTTAGATAAGACCCACACTCATTATGGTGGTCTTGAAATAGTGATCCGTCTTGGTTGATACCATTCTATCAGATTAAAAAGAAAAAAAGAAAAAGATAAAAAACAGAAAAATAAAAAGATGAGGGTCAAAGTATATCCTAATATTTGTGATCACCATTGGTTTGTTAAGATTTTTTTTGGATGGGTAAAATCCTTTGTGATTGCATTAAACCAAGATAAGCTTAGTGAATACTACCTACTAACAAGTTAATGAGTAACAAGTTGAACCTGTGGAAATCGCACAGATGTTGACAATTAAGATATCATTCTCACATATATATTTCTGCAATTAAAGTATATAATCTTATTGGAGTAATTTATTACCGATGGAATGTATTTATGTTAACTTTAAGAAACATGAAAAAATGAAACTATATATGTTATCATTATTGATTACTCTTGTTATTTATCTATATTCCTATTGTCTACTACTATTACAACTTGATTTTTTAGGCATCAGATTTATGAGGAAGGGGTAATAAGTGAATGAAAGTTATAGTGAAGGTTGGGTCCCTTTGCTCATATTCAAACAGAAACGTTCTCTTCCATTCCTTTGTTCATTTCATTGCAAGGGTGAGTGGGAAGGGACAAAGATATCAAGTCCTTGTTACTCCCATTCAAGCATAAGTACTCCCTTCCATGACTTTGCTAAGGTGGATAGGGAGGGAGAAAGGATGAAAGATTTGAGGAGAATGAATAATCATCAGAAAACATAACGGTTATATATACAAGGAGAATAACTGTATATTTTTTTGTATGTGTAAAGTTAAGAAAGTGGATGTTGCAGGAGTACAGCTACAGCCAAGAAAAAGAGCCTCAGATGAGAAAACATCCTATGAAATCAAGGATGTATCCTCTTATACTATCATTGAAATTACCAGGTAAATATGGTGTATAGAAAAATATCTTTCATTCTTCGAGTCAACTGAGAATGACCCGATATTTTTAAAATACCAAATTATACTGGAGCAAACAGGATTGCATGCCAAGAGGTATACAGATTACAAGCTCAGCTCAGTCCTCGGGGTAGGAAGTTCTGTCTTTGAGGGGAGGAAGTTCTATTTTCGGAGGGTGGGAATGTAGCTCTGTCCTGCGGGGGGGGGGGATTTATGTAGCTCTGTCCTCCTGGGGGGGGGGATTTATGTAGCTCTGTCCTCCTTGGGGTGGGGGGGTGGGGATATAGCTCTGTCCTCCTCGGGGTGGGGGTAGGGGATTGTTGCTCTGTCCTCAGAGGGGGGGTAGCTCTGTCCTCCGCGGGGGGGATGTAGTGCTGTTCCACTCTGCGGAAACTCAATCTTTCTTTGACCCATTTTTCCCAATCTCTCTCCTGTAAAGCTCACACTGTTAAGTGGCCACAAAAAGACAGTCTCAAACATTATTCTGAAACAATGATTTTTAATTAAGTATTTTCTTCTTTTCATGCCATTTTATTCTGACATAATTTGTTTGTTTTTTTTACAAAATATGAAATGTGTGTGTGGTCTACAGACTTGTTATTTAAATCAATAGATATGAGTGCATTAATCATGGAGGGATCAGATTGTCAGTAAATACCAATAGAAAATTGTTACCCCACTTTATGTCCTGGGATATCTCAGCAAAAAGTTAATCATGGGGAGGGATCACTTCATTACTTTATAACAATAGAAAACCGATTCCCCACTTTATTAATCCCCACTCCATGTACAGACATTTTAAAAAGAGTCTAACATCTGCTCTAATCAAGCAAATCTTCATTCTTTTTATACCATTGTATTTGAACATATGTTAGCCCTATGTATGCCAAATATGAAAGTTGTAGTTAGCCTACACACTTAGATAGGACCACCATGGTGTTTATAGGTATAGATAGATCAAGTTGAAAAATTATTCTCGTTGCGGTTGTTATAGACGTAGCTATTTTGGCCTTGAACCCTCCAGCCTTCCTTAAGTGCCTATTTGTACTTATTTGGCTCTCCATGTTAAGGGATTTCAGTATTTGCTAATTCTTGTTATATCATCTTTGTGATTCCCTTTTGCTGAACCAGAGCATTTGTAGATTTCATACTTAATCTAAATATTAGATTTGATATCCATGAGGTCATTCCATAACTTGAAAAAGATATTATCAGCATTTCACGCAAAATATGCTTAGCTGTTCATTACATGAAGGCAGTGGGGGGGGGGGGGCTGGTGGATTACCACTGTCTACAGGGATCTTTGATACACAGATCTAGAACCATCTATAAGAGAAAAAAGCTACCAGATGAATTAAATACCGGAGGAAGGTAAAAAAAAACAAAAACACATTGGCTGAAACAGTGATGTAAGATGGCAAGAATAAGGAGACTATTGAAATAACTCCATTATTTTTGCCTTATTTTTGATGAATTTGAACCCATTTCTCTGGTTTGAAGCCACTTTCAAGAAGTGTAAATTCATCAAGACAGATCCCAGGCAAGGAGGTTACCATCTATTAATAAACTTTCCTTAGAAAGGAAGGGCACCTTTTTTTAATTATTTAATTATTTCATGTTGACTGTGCCATGCATATATGCTCACTGTTCCAAATGCCCTTTTCAACACGTTCAAGGCCACACTCACATATATTATATATATATATACACATACATACATAAAGAGTATACAACCAATGCATCCTCCCGATAGTCACTTATGGAGCTGAAACATGGAACCAAACCAAGAGACAGACCCACAAACTGAGAAGCATGCAGCGTGCGCACATGGAGAGATCACCAGACAGCACAGTATATCAGGAAGAAAACGTGAGTCCGAGACATCATAGCATATATTAGAAAACTCAAATGGCAATGGGCAGGTCATGTTGTGAGAATGACAGACAACCGATGGACATCATGACTCATAACATGGATCCTCAGAGATCACATGCGGAAACGAAGCCAACAAAATACAGGATGGAGATATGAACTAGACTAATTCAGAAAATTCTGGCTCTGCAACATCCATGATAGAGAATTGTAACGGATCCTGGGGTAGGTCTATGTCCAATGACAGACATTAAGACTATTGATGATGATATATATATATATATATATATATATATATATATATATATATATACACACACACACACACATATATATATGTGATGTGCTAGACTCACTTCTGCCTCTCAGCAAAGAGCGTAGGACATACCCATTTCGATATACTGTATATACCATCCAAGTTAGCAATGTAAACAAATCCTGGTTATTTATGATTCAATGAATTTTATAAATGGAATCTAAACAATCCTCTTAACTGTGATATCACTACTGAGCACAAAGAAATGCATGACTAAAATTCAGTTCAGCTTTACATCATTTTGTTGTTATAATTGTTTTTAGTTGTATAAAACCACAACCAGATTATAGCAATAGGATTTTGTGGATTCACCCAAATTGTTGATCGTTATCATGCCCTGTTAAAACTTTAAAACTCATTTATTAGTCTAGCACACACATACACAATGATTAATAAACACTCTCATTAAGACCAATGATATGTCTATATACATAGATAATAGATAATATAGTTACAACGCATTTATCGAATTATTTGTAAATGTTGGGAGCAGCCTTTTAATACTTATATAATTCAATTCACTGTTTCTTTTTGGTTTTTAGATTTTTTAATCTTCTGAGGTTTCTATTAATCTAACAAGGAAATGTATCTAAAGCAGTGTTGGGTAATAAGTAGTACAAATACCTTGGGTATACTTGTCTACTAAACATAACTTAGTTTGACACAAGGCCACTGCAGTGGAGCATTCAGTGTGGATCAGACTCACTATACTGATGAAACAGTTTGCGGCACTAGCTTCCAAACATACAATAACAGGCATCCAAAATGCGTATTTACCAAAGTTAGCTTAGTCTAGCACTAGGCTATGATAGTGGGGAACCGAGTGAGGATCGATTTCACTTCACTAGCAAATTGGTTAGCAAGATGAGCCTGTTTACCATTGAACTATGGCAGGTATCTCAGAATCTTATTATTCTGAATGCTTAGGAAGAGCTTCTGCATCTAAAACATTATTCTGGGAAATTATTCTGAATCTAATTTTGCAGCATGGTATTCATTTGGAAACCTATGATTAATTTGATTTTTCAGAATTTCTATCAAATTAAATCAGGCTTAGGTTTTTAAAATGTTTTTTCTATTCACTTTTGTGCGGACTGAAGATTGGAAATAAATAAGTTAAAATTGTTTCCTTCTAGATTTTTCTAGGCTTCATTTAAGAAAGTTTAAAACTTTTCAATGTTTTGTCCAACAATATAGAGCCATTTCTATTTTTTTTTTCTTTTACACAACTTTAATTATTACCATCATTGCTACGACTAGTTACCAAGAAGATTGATAAAATAATAATTAAAGCGGTCTCCTTCGTAGTATTCTTCTTGAGTACGAGACCTCATGAAAGGTAATGGCAATAACCTGTACTACATTTGGTTTATGAATGGGTTTCAAAATCCCTCAACTTTTAGATAGGATCTTGTATATACTGCAATTTTTTTAGTATCAAAAACAAGCATAGCACCCGTCAATTTCCTCATAAAAAATTTGTTGACAACTGAAAGTCTTCATTGCTTGTGCAAATATTTTTGTATGAATCAATTATTATGTATAACAAAATATCTAAAAAAAAGTACTATAAACATAAAAGTGTTAAAATGAAATATTTTGATAATTTAAACGAGTATGACGTATCTTGAAACAAATCTACACATAAGCCTATATTAGATTCAGTTCATTCATGTCCATTCTCTCAACATATTACGTTTTACAAACATACTTTTTACTCTGCAGTAGGTTTTACCATCTTGCAAAAGTATAACTCTCAATCATAAGACAAGTTATCTTATCGGCAGTGGCGCTGAATAGGTTAAAATTAACCTACTTATTAAAAACAAGTTTGTGAAAAGAAACTTCAGGAAACAGTTATAAATGTACAAAGAAGTGGGTTTGGTCTCTTCGGGATTATAATACAGAAAGGTGGTGTATTAAAGATGATCTTTTCAAAGAAAATAGTAAAAGAGTTCGTAGCAACTGGGCTATCAAGTTTGGTCAGTAGAGAATAATCAATTGCAGTCAGGAGGACAAACATGTTGATTATCAGAAAAGCGCTCTTGAAGAACTGAATGAAGTCCAAGTTGAAGCCTGTCACAAAAAGAAGTGGAAGATGAATTATCAGAGGAAGACTTTCTGGTTTGACAACAAAGACGGCTGGAAGTTAATGTCTGGTTGATGGATGGGTTTGCCCTCCCGTTGGAACAAACTTACTCTCAACTCGTTAATTATTTTTCAGGTTATAGTCAACTATTCCTAACTTTTGACAAGTACGGGTTTCATCTTGTAAGCCGAAATGGAGTATGAAGTGAAGGAGCCATTAACACTATTTTATATGAGAAAAAATTTTCAGTGTTTTTACGTAAAATTGTGATGATGGTATGTTAGGCTGAGTGGTTGGAGGTTGGGTTGGTGGATCATATAGGAGACTAGGGTGTAGAAGAGAGAGGAAGATGGCGCAAGCTACTTCAATGCAAAACAAGTGCTGGACGCTATTTTCACCAAAGCAAAAAAGTGACACATATTTTCTAAAATGGGGAAAAACCTGTATAAACGGGGTTGGATCAATAAGTTCATAGCCTGACAGAATTATTAGCTAAATTTTGATAAATAATGGAAAACCTTTGAAAAATAGATATTAGTGGTGCAAGATGTTTTTAAAAAATTTTTTTTTATAGGGTTCTTCCATAAGTTCGTATCCTATGTATAAGCAGGGAAATTAGTATTTCAAAAGGTAACAATGCTTTAATGCCCTGAACTTTTGGGTAGCACCTCGTAAGTACAACAAATTTTCTTATTACTCATTCAGAGGTATTATCCTTCCAAGTGTTTATTTATGATACAAATGCCTAACATTACATTCACAATGTCAAAGTATTCAATGTCAAGAAATCACAACAGTATAGTTATGTATTTGTTGAAGATTATCTCAAATCAGGTTTACGTTGGTACATCAACAAGTTTGCAGCTTAAAGATGGAAAAAAAAAACATTTTGCACAACAAATATCTATTTTTCAACATAATCACCTTCCTTCTCAATGCACTTAATTCAGTGGTGTATTCTAATAATATAGATCAAACATTATACACTGAAAATTTCAGAACAAAATTCAGTTAATAACTATCTTACAGGTTACAGACTTATTGATCCACACATATATAATCCATAAGCCTCTTAAGCTGCCTGATTTAATTTTCATAAAGATTAACACACAAAGCCATCTTGGAATAAAATTCAGGATATCTATGCTGCCGTAGAGTTGGTTATAGCTCAAATATAAAATACTGATTAATTTCATATTCATGATATTTTCTTAGAATATTGTCAAACTGCAGTCAAAGTCAGAGGCAGTATACTTTGTTTCTCTAATGTAACAACAACAACAACAAAAATGATCCTCACCTAATCGAGGGGAGTTAACTCTGCTGTTTGTCTCATCATGTTAAACCAAACCGATGTATAAATTCAAGATTTCCCTACCGTGATTTGAAATCAAAACCAAGTGATTGGTAGGTAGCTCTCTTACTGACTGAGCCAAACTGACAAGTCTTACATATTCATTTTATTCATGCTAAAAATATCTCATGGCTTACTTTGTTCCAATAAATAAATACATTTATACTAAAAAATATTTTAAAAAATAATTCTCTATTTATTAAATATACAATAAAAAAGGCTCCATGAAATCCTCAAAAGAAGAGCAAATCAAACAAAGAATCACCCTAGAATGGCAAGCCTTCGTCAGAGCAAGCTCAACTTTCGAAAACTAGACGATCCCAATAATCCTGAAAAGAAGGGTATACAACCAATGCATTCTCTTGATAGTCACTTATGGGGCTGAAACATGGAACCTAACCAAAAGTCACACCCGCAAACTGAAAACCATGCAATGTGCACATGAAAGAATCATGCTCAACCTTACATGGAAAGATCACAAGACAGCACAGAATATCAGGAAGAAAATGGAAGTCAGAGACATCATAGAATCTATTAGAAAACTCAAATGGCAATGGAAAGGGCATGTTGCAAGAATTATAGACATTCGATGGACACCACGACTCACAACATGGATCCCCAGAGATCACATATGAAACTGAGGCCAACAGAACAAACACAAGATGGAGAGACAAATTAGACAAATTCAGAAAATACTGGCTCCGCGACGCCCATGATAGAGAATCGTGGCAAATCCTGGGAAGGTCTATGTACAACGATGGATGTTAAAAGACTGATGACGATGATTATGATACAGAAGTCGCACTAATCATCTTCAGTCAGAAAAAAAATAAGAGAGGAGTTTGGTCCTGCAGCAACCAGGCTTGTTTGTTTACACACTCATTGATATATCACACAAATACTCATAAATGATAGCACTCCAACGGCTTGGCTATCACATCCTAAAACAAGTCAATTACCAAATGAGCATAGATATGGATTCTAAAAAAATATATCAGTTCAAAAGAATGATTTTTTAAAAAAATTTATGAATTGATTGAAACTTTAAAAAACTGATCATTAGCAACAGATAACCACGCAAAGTATGGGAAGCGTAATACCTGTAACAAAAGTATAACTAGTAACTTTATAAAAATAATCTAGACACCTACAGGAGAAAAAAAAAGAAAAAAAAAAAAAAGATGTTTTATTTCAAATATTATTCAAGGATAGTAACCTTAGCAACAGCCTATAATGTTAATTATATTATGAGATTTTACCAGTATCTTTAAATGATGAGGTCTCTAAACGTCCCCGTTTGTAAAATAGAAACAGAAGATCCCAACTATAAAAGTAAGAAGTTGATTCATAGCTCACCTGAGCGTGGACGATCCCATATTCTAAGTAAGTTTCTATTTATGGTATAATTGTCCAAATTGTCTCGGGTCCAAGACATTCTGATCTGTCCCGTTTCAACCCTGTCAAAACGTGTTGGCTCTTTACAACAACTCATTGGTTCTTGCGATGTCGAGTAAAACTGATAATACTCTTCAAATAGAAAACAAAAGCAACCAATAGATAACGGACTCCGAATAGGAAATGAAATAACAGCCAACAACATCTGGCAAAGGGGATTAAATATTTATTAGCCATGAAAGGCAAATTTACCTCCAGGCCATGTGTAAAGGCTGATACAACTAATCTTGTAGAGATACAGTGGAGAGAATTTCAGCAGTAAGCAGGTTGTTGTATTTGTTATTGTTGTTTTTATTAGCCGGTTCAGGAGAGGCGGGGGGCGGGGCGATTTCATCAAATATAAGTAAATCCACTGATAATTTTTATTTCTTTTCTTTTATCTCAATTCTAGTTGCCCCTTGTTGAAATTACTCAGACCGTCAGTGTGTGGTCATAAGTAAGTAGCATGGGTCAGAAATTTAAAAAAAAAAAGCAAACTTAATTTTAGTTTAATATTTTAATTTTAATTTTTTTAGTTTAGTTTTATTTTAAGCAAGCTTAGTTTTAGTTTAGCAGTAAGCAGGCTGTTGTTAACAAGGTGTGTGTGTGTGTGTGTGTGCGGTGGGGAGGATCTCGTCAAATGTCGATGGATCCATTATCAATTTTCAACTAGTATTTCTTTCATCTTAAATTTAGTTGCCCTTCATGATAATTACTCGAACTGTTAGTCTATAGACATTAGCAATCAGGAATAAAGAATGAGAAGGCTCCCTAGGGGCAACAGGGATACGAGTTCGAATCTCGCCCAGAGCTTTTCAAAAATTTCCTGTTCCATAACATAGACTGATGGTCTGTGTAGTTGCGATGAAAAACAACAAAAATTAAGATGAAAGAAATATTATCAAAAAATCACAAATGTTTGAAAATGTTACATCTAATAGAAATTCAAGATAATATAACTGTTATTGTTTTTATGTAAACTAGTAATAACATCAAATATAGTGCCAAATGATTGGGGGAAAATGAAGAAAAAGTTTGTTGTTAAATTTGGTGAGCCAACAGTAAAGCTCTTGTAACCCTTAAAAGTTTGAGCTTCAACAAGAACTTATTCTTCATTTTCATTCCACATTGTATACTTATGGCCATAGAGAGACGATCTGAATAGTTGTAATGGAAAGCTATTAAAATTAATGAAAGAAATGAAATCAGTGCACAGAGTTCAAATTCTTATCAAGGCTGTGGCTGTTGTTTTCCTGTTAATCCAATTCTGCTTATGTCCTTTCCCATATCAGGTCATCTTAGAAATGGCTTTCACATTGACCCATTAGAATAGCAGAAAAAGAAAAGATGAAAGAGTATATTACCATCCACTTTCCTTCAAAAATTATTTACATGAGCAATACCAACTGATGGCTACTCTATCTATGGTCATTCATAACCAATTCAAACCAATGTATGCATATAACATTTTCAAAAAGACAAATGTCTAACAAATGCATTAATTGTAAGACGTTTGTACTTATTCAAACTACATAAAATTTCCAATGATTTCACTTGTAGATGAAAATTGCAAGGGAGGCAACTGCGCAAACTTACAGCATTTATTAAAGTAGGTTGGTTTTTTTCCCCATGGTAACTACAAATCTGCACTTGGGTTACTCTTTGATGTTGAGAAAAAAAAAGTAGCAGAAATGAGACTACAAATTTGTCTTTCTAGTCGGTGGAAAATGCCTTTATGTGCTTGGAGTGATCTATATTTAGACTGTATACTCATCAAAAAGTTAATGTCATATTTATTACCTAAAGAAGATCTAAAAATTCTAATAGCAATTATTGTTTTCTTGGAAGAAAAAATGTTTATCTTAATAAAAATTTAAAGATTACGCAGATGGTTGCTAAGGGAAAAGATTTTCCTGGAGAAGCATGGATTTTCATTCAGAGATGACAATTGGAATATCGTAACATTGAATATTCATTTTACAATAACAAAACAATAGATGAACAAACATCAGGGAACTTCGATATCAGGAAGTGCCTGCCTTGTGTCCAAGATAATCATGTATTCCCTCCCATTACCAGAAATGATTGTTCAAGCCCAAGTAAAAAAAAAAAATTGGATTTTTAATGTGATTTTCAAATCAAGCAACATACATCTCCCCAAACTTTGCCTTGGACTAGGCTAAGCTTGATAAAAATCAAAAAGCAGGTCTGCTTGTTGCAGAGATAGTTATGTATTCTTTGCAGGTGCCAGAAATCAGTGTTCAAGCCCAGATGAATGCCAAGGTTTCAAATGCTTATTTTCTAGGATGCCCTTCCCAACTTGGATGATAGGCACAACATAATCTTCCAAACTACATTTCCTTCTAACTCCATTGGCCCTGTGCCATACTAGGCTGAGCTTATTGAATATATTAGAAGGCTGAAGGAGTAGTGCATTTTTTACTGATGACAGCTCAGGTTAGAAAATTTCAAATTTTGATTTTAAAGAATATGAATCAAAATTCGAAATTCAATGTTGTTAAACAACAGAAATCACTGATCTTTAATTCTTAAAAGAACTTGGATTATTTCTACTTCGTCTGTTCTGTTTATTCTTGACTGATAAATCAAAATACATAATATTTGAGAAGTTACTCACAAACATAGCCTATCTGACCAGCCAACTCTCTGACTGGACAGGTTTCACTGTGCACCTTTAAATGCTACCTTCATTACATGGAATATTGCTGGATAGTCACACCATGGCTAAAGCAGATGTTATAGATCTGTTTTGTTCATGATTGGTAGAACCAATTCAAGAGATCTTATAAAGGAAAGGACTGTTTTGTTAGTCAGAGAAACCAATGAATTATATATATATATATTATAATAATAATTGAGTTTTCATTTTTTCATTTTTAGAGCAAATATTTTTCTTTTTTTTCTTTACTCCATCATATCAATGTCACTTTTTGTCACTCATTTTAGAATTCACTATGTTCGCTCCAACGGTCCAAGGGTTTATTGACTTGGAGTGTGGCACTAAAAGCCAACCATACTAAAATGGAGTAAAATGAATCATAAAATTATAATAGTAAAAACGCCCTTCTAAAAAGCAACAATAATATGGAGTAAAGCAAGGAATAAAAAAAAAAAATAATAATGAACATGTTTCATGTAAAAATTTAAAGAAATGATTTTACTATTATTAAGTAGTACATGACTGGCTAGTGCAGGGTCATACTCCTCACCAATCCCTATTCTGATTGATCACAGTAACTTTTGTATTGTATACATAATAAATAAAAAATTATAAAAATATTTTTTTTGTAAAAATATATTTAATAATTAGAAGGAAATAAGTCTGTGCATATCTGTATGATAAATTTTCATTGACATCTAAGACAAATCAATTTAGATCAATCTTTAGGACAGCCTCCGGGCAATCAATTGATCATGAGTTCAAATTATGGTAGGAGTATGTGAATTTTACGAACTGGTTTATGCCCTTAATTCTGGTGAGGGTTATTCTTGTTACGGTACAAAAATTAAATCACCTCCAGTTTTTAAACTTGACAAAAATCAAAGATGGTATAGAGAACGGGGTAGAAAGTTTTGTCAAGTCATTTTCCCCATGGTCAAACTCTCTGAACTTTCAGGTTGCAACTACGTCCAGTTCTGTGTAGGGCAGGGATTGAACATCTACCTCTGGGTCTGAAGCGTAGGTGTCGACCCTACCTAGCGGTATACTGGATTGTCTTTCGCCACACCAAAGAGTTGTACTACGATGAAATAGCTGTCTGTAGATGACACAATTATATATATATATTATTGTGTCATCCACAGACAGCTGTTTTGATGTATTACGTCTCTTCAGTGTGGCTATAGATTTTCCATTATCCCATCCAGTACCGCAAGGCAGGATTGAAACCCTCACTTCAGACCTGGAGGCCGATATCCTATCTCTGGACTACGGAACTGGATGGTCAGTAAGGCTGAATTTAAGTGATATATCTATTTACACAGAAATTCCTCATCCACCAGAGTGCTCTATTCCTATGGAAGAGCATTGCATATATATATATATATATATATATATATATATATATATATATATATATATCATTGTGTCATCCACAGACTGCTGTTTCGATGTATCACATCTATACATATATATGCATACATATATATACATATATCATATACATACATACATACATACATACATACATACATACATATAAATGTACACACACATAAACACATCTGCATATCCAAAATTATATGTGTGAATTGCATCCCTTGGACTCATCAAATGAAATATAGGAATATCTTGAATAATGTGGTTTTGGTTTGAGTGGGGTTTGATGTAATCTGGTTAAGGTATTGCTGTATAAATTAATGCAACTAAGTTCAAGTATAAACACATTAAATCATAGTAACACATTGTATAGTGTAGATTTGAACAGCATTGAAAATTTTTGAACAAATTAACCATGTTATTCAACTTGAAGCAGAAATTCAAACTGATATAACTGATGCAGAAAAAACTCCCCTGACAGCATGACAAGTTTATGAGAAAGAAAAATAATTGTAGCAATGACATTTTAATTTTTATAAGTAGTTGTTCTTTTTTTTTGTTTTCATCTTTTTAACTTCAGAAAAGAATCCTATAGAATAAGCACTTTTAAATGAGGATCAGTGGTAGAGTATTGAATTAAAGGACTTAACCCCAACATCAGATGAGCAAGACTTATGACGAGAAATTTATTTAAGGAAAAAATATATAAACTTCAAACAAAAGTCCTAGTGTATAAATAGGCATATAAATTAGCTTTTTAAGCATAAAGCATTTTCCTTAATGGATCATATCAATTTAAGAACTTGGCAGTCTGATGGGCACAGTGCTGCCTTCTGTTGGAGAGTCAACTGATCCAGTGAATATTGAAAAGAACTTGAATTGATACCTTGGATTTTAGGGGTGACTTATATGCGAGCATACACAGTAATCTTTTAATATCCAATTTTCTTCTGCTCATAATAGAATAAAACATCTAATATTTTTCCAAGCATGTCAATATTGTAGAGAGCCATGTATCATTTTATGAGATACTACAGTGGATGTACAACTGACAGAAATGTGGACTCTGAAATGAGAATTCCTGTGAGACATCTCCTCTCAAATGAAGGGAGATAACTCGAACAGTGAGTCAAAAGTTGGGAAAATTCAGGCCAAGCTTTAAATATAGTAAAAAAGAAAAATAACATTAAAAATGCAAACAAATGAAAGGAAAATTCTTATTTGCTTTACTAAACTTTCTCAAGATTCCCTGGACGTTTATATCCCAAGGTTTCTATAACTGCTGGGATATATATGTCCTGTTGATCTCTCTCAGAAGGTTATTGAGACATTTTGATTCAGGTGTTGAGCATCTGAATAGGTCAGTCTAGAAAGGGTTAAAACAGTAAAGGTTTTTTTTTATTAAACATTTTGACCTGATTTAGCTTGCTGGAAAGTAGGCAGGGAGGGTTTGTGTGCATCTCTCTGTTACTACTGTTAGTATTCAATTTGAAAAAAACTAATTTACAAGGTTCTATGCCAAAAGGTGTGTCTGGATGAAACTGACATGATAAAAAGAGACCAAAAAAAAAAAAAATGCAGAAGAAATTCACAAAAATTTCAAGAAATCCAAAAGACATTTTCAGGGGAGTAATAATGTGGAGATCCTGCACATAAGACTTTCTTAAAAAAAAAAAAAAAAATGGTCCAAAAAAGATTTAGCAAAATCTTTCGATGTCCAGTGGGAGTACTCATGTGAATTCTCAAGGTTCTAGGCCAAATGGTGTGTCCATTAGCACTGACAGGGCAGAAATGTATGAATATACTCAAAAAATTCACAAAAAATTCCAAATAATGTTTTTAGAAGATGTCATGAGGAGAACTCATGCAATTTTTCAATGGTGTAGACCAAACGGTATGTCTGATATATTTGACTCAACAAGGAAGTGAAAAGGGAAGAATACCTAGCCATCATGTTTGTTCTTTGGTTGGTTCGGTGATCGTAACTATTATGATTCAGTCATGATGGAAGGAGGGTATCATGGTTGAAACATCATGATAAAAAACAATGAAAACTGGTTCAAATGGATAAGTTTATGATAGTAACAACATGATGATATCTGAAAAGTAAAGCAGTCAAAATGTTGCAATAAAAACAATGAAGATATGAAAACTGGCCCAAAAGAATTAATGTATAACAGAGGAATGTATTCTTACATAATTAACAAACTTGAACTCAGCCATGAATAAAAAGGGAACAGAGGCTTGGTGGTCGAAAAAAAATCAGCAAGAAATGGTATGAAAATGAGAAAGAAAGAACTCCTTAGACACCCACCGATGATACCCATCCGATGACATTTGGTTATTCTGAGAGCTTTTTTTCAACTCTGAAGCATCATGGGTAAAATTTCACCTTTCTTTTGAAGTATTGTTATTTGCATGGTGGGTCATTTTTAATACCTGTTTTTTTATCTCCGTATATCTAGAAGCACAGAAGCTTAAATTCTGTTTCATCATTTTGTTTAGTACTCAGACTGATCAACAGATGGTGGAATAGTTCAAAGTGGATGGGAAAGAAATGTGCCTCAAAAAGTCAAGAGTAAAAAACTTACCGAAAAGATTTGTATTGGTTCGAAATTTGAAGTAGTTTGGTCCTTTCTCCAGCAACTGACTTGGAGATTTAGTCAGTGTGCAAGATGTCACTTGCAGAGCCATTCTGTTGACTGACTTTCTCATACAAAATTCATTTTTTTTTACAAGATAGAATCCATTAATTCCTTGAAAGAAGACCCCAGAATGTTTTTATGAACAAGTGATGAAGTGGAAAAGGAAATCCTGGAAATGATTGATATATCCAGTCGAAACAAGTACAAATGCCAGGAAAATAAAGCGTAATATGCCAATCCTCTGAAGTAACAGATTTTTTTTTTTTAATTAGTTAAAATCTGTCAAACAAACTAAACCGGATGTGGTTTGGAATCTTGATAATTGTTTGAGCAGTTAATGACAAATGATACAAAGAATTTAGTATTTGCGTTTGAAAACGTTTTTTTAAATATGAGTGAAATTCAGAATGGAGGGATTTTCAAAATGTCATGGATGCACTGCCTGAAAATTTAATTCAAGAAACTTTGTTTTTATATTTTTAAATATCAGTTCTTGTAATAATTATTATTTGTATAATGATAATTGATATTATCTTTAATTTCTTGATGTGATTTTGTTATTATTTTAGGATTTGAATTATTTTGTTGTTAAAATAATAATAATAACTATAACTGCGATTCACAGGAAGCAAAAACGAAATCCAAACTTAAGATTAAGGAATAAATAAGTTCATAAATGGTTCTTTTAAAAAAGCATATTATTATATATCTATTGGTATATTATTTGGCAAAAATAACTGCATTGCTGGTACCTTTTGAAATATGAACAAATACGGTGGGAGAAAAAAAAAGGTTTTCTTTGGAATAAATTATAGACAGAGTTCAGCTCTATAGAATATTTAGAAAGTTTATTTCTAGCCAATATTCATAAGGAAATGGTTTAAATATTCTTCCCTAACAGGAAAGTAGACAATTTTTCTTTTAAGGAATATAACAAGAAAAAAAAAAATAGTCTATCTTGGCTTATTTTTATTTATTTTTTTCAGGAATTTGAAGTAATTTTTGCCATATGTGTGATAAAAGGAGCCAACTAAAATTTACATTAATACAGATTTTCTGTCTACCAGTTATAGTAAGTGTGCATCTGAATATTCATACATATTTTCTCTTTCTTTTTAGATAATGCTTTTACTACTGATGATTTTTACTACCTATAAAGTTCTTGTGTGATCAGCAGACAATTCTCTCTGTAAATGTACCAAGTTAAAATACTGACAACAATGTGAAGTTGATTATTTTTAAAACACAAGTGAACTTTAGTTTCTTTACCGGGACTTTAAATAATAATCATGTATTAAGCTTTTTAAATATTTACAATCACATGAGGTAGGGATAGTTTTGTTTGGAATAGATTTCTCAATTAGAAAGTTTATTTCTAACCAATGTTCTAGACAATTTTCTCTGTGAATGTACACAGAATACTGACATTAAAGTGAAGTTTATTATTTTTAAAATGTAAGTGGACTTTTGTTACTTCATGGAGACTTTAATCAATAATAATTTAAAATGTAAGAAGAGGTGATACTTTAGTGTGTATCTAAAAGCTAAACAACAAATTGTTGAATGACCGAGCCGATTAAAATGAAATCCTAAAACTTGGTATTTATGGATAGAAAAAAAAGAAATTAAACTAAGAACTAAAAGCTACTATTCGAAAATTACAGATTTGAAATTGTTCTGTAGATAAGTGGGGAGTCTTTTACTGTTGAAAAAGAGGTCGTAAAAATGGAAGTAATTAATCCAACACATTGCTTGATGAACACTTTCCAAAATTCCAGGTTTGTTTTCCGCTTGACTTTTCTTCTTTGTAGGATTTGTCCGAGTGATTAAATTAATCTGAAAAAGAAAAAGAAAGAAAAAGATCTTTAAATTATTTACCTTGACTATTTGCTTAATGTAAACTATACGAACAAGTATAATCAACCCTATCATTATTTGCAGGTACTGTTGTACTTTATGTCAGGCTGCATGTCATTATGTAATGTCTTACTTTTCTGGGTCTGCTTTCATCTTTTATGAAAAACAGTAAAATCCCAACCTTCTTGAAAATTTCATTGCTAGGTAGATTGCAAGCAATTCATGTGAAAACGTGTTGTACTGTGTTTGTGCTGTGTGTAGTTTTACAGAAAAGAAAGATATAGAAATACCATCCCGTTGTATTTTCTGATGTATCACAGCAGGAACCAAAGCGTCTCTTGTGAGAAATAGTTTACTGTTTGTTACTTATAGTCAAAATAAACTAAGTGTATGAAGAAATCTCCAAGGGATATTCATTTTACTTCAAGTGACTGAACAATAAAATATGAAGCCTTTTTTATGAATTATACATCAACCCAAGCATAATGAGAAGAACAATCATCTGAACAACACATAGATTAAAGATAATGGCCAATCTGAAAATTTCATATTAATATTTATCTGTAACTAATAGTTGAAAAAAACAAAAAACAAACAAAAATAAAACATAGTCCATTCACATTTCAGAATCATCCTTCTGAAACCACTCATGTAAGTAAAGGACAGAATATATGGATGTTGAAAAATAGTTTAAATTCTAACCAAATAGAGACGTATAAGGAAAAGTAAAAGCACAAATTGGATAATCATTAAACTAAAAGATATCTATCTCATATCATTCAAGGTAGATGGATTTATTTTGCAATGAGTTTATGTGAAGTTTACTTTTGACACGCAGAAATATCACCTAATTCTCAGAATTCAATTTGCGTGTAATGAATTTAAATGATTTTTCTAATGATCTGCTGGACACTAACTCTATTGATGTTTTTGGTCAAATATACTCACAATGCTTTCGATCAAATGGTGTAATGCACATAATCTAGGCCAGTGACGACAAACCTTTTTAGCACTGCGTCAAAATTTCATTTTTTTTTAATAATCCTGTTATTGTGTCACATACTTGTGTATACAAGTATTTCAGTTTAAGGAGAATGCTAATAGATAAGTGGCCTATTTGAAAAATATGATAAAACAATGTGAAATTTCAAAATATACTTATAAAACTAGCACAACAAAAATGAAATGAAAAAAGTATTTTTCTTCAAAATCCATTGCAAGTCAACTAAAAACCAGCATGTCATAGGTTTGCCATCACTATTCTAGGGCAAGTACTATTTTCCATGGTGAAATATTCATCATAATCATCTATATTTTCCATTAAATCACATTCTAAAAACAAATTTTATTATGCAGTTACAAAAGTTTATTTACTCAATTGATTATATATATATATATATATATATACAGAGTGACATGCAAATTCAATAAAAAGAATCAAATATCATATATATATATGATAGAATAAATTCAAAAAAACAATCATAGTAGTATTTTAGCACTGACTATATTTGAACATGGTATATCTAAGCAAAGATTTGGCCTCTCTTATGGCTGTCCACTGAATTAACTGCATTAGCATTAGTGATTTTCTATACTAACACTAAATATTTCTAATTGAAGGGAAAATGTATAATGATTATGCACTGAATTTTGCAAATTTCAACATGAAATTTATGAGCAATTTCAACATGCTACCTGTAAGTTACGCATTAACGGAATATTTATTTCATATATAATGCAAAAGCATTGCTAATGATTTCATTGCCGGAAAAACAGATGATTTCACCGTGAAAAAAGCACTGCTATTGATTTCACCGTGGAAAAAAAGCATTGCTATTGATTTCTCTGTGGGAAAAGCGCATTGCTAACGATTTCTTAGTGGGAAAAGCGCATTGCTAACGATTTCTCAGTGGGAAAAGCGCATTGCTAACGATTTCCCAGTGGGAAAAGAGCATTGCTAACGATTTCTCTGTGGGAGAAGAGCATTGCTAACGATTTCTCTGTGGGAGAAGAGCATTGCTAACGATTTCTCTGTGGGAAAAGAGCATTGCTAACGATTTCTCTGTGGGAAAAGCGCATTGCTAACGATTTCTCTGTGGGAAAAGCGCATTGCTATTGATTTCTCTGTGGGAAAAGCGCATTGCTAACGATTTCTCAGTGGGAAAAGCGCATTGCTAACGATTTCTCAGTGGGAAAAGAGCATTGCTAACGATTTCTCTGTGGGAAAAGAGCATTGCTAACGATTTCTCAGTGGGAAAAGAGCATTGCTAACGATTTCTCTGTGGGGAAAGAGCATTGCTAACGATTTCTCTGTGGGAAAAGCGCATTGCTAACAATTTCTCTGTGGGAAAAGCGCATTGCTATTGATTTCTCTGTGGGAAAAGCGCATTGCTAACGATTTCTCAGTGGGAAAAGCGCATTGCTAACGATTTCTCAGTGGGAAAAGAGCATTGCTAACGATTTCTCTGTGGGAAAAGAGCATTGCTAACGATTTTTCTGTGGGAAAAGAGCATTGCTAACGATTTCTCTGTGGGAAAACCGCATTGCTAACAATTTCTCTGTGGGAAAAGCGCATTGCTAACGATTTCTCTGTGGGAAAAGAGCATTCCTAACGATTTCTCTGTGGGAAAAGTGCATTGCTAACGATTTCTCAGTGGGAAAAGAGCATTGCTAACGATTTCTCTGTGGGAAAAGAGCATTGCTAACGATTTCTCTGTGGGAAAAGCGCATTGCTAACAATTTCTCTGTGGGAAAAGCGCATTGCTAACGATTTCTCTGTGGGAAAAGAGCATTGCTAACGATTTTTCTGTGGGAAAAGCGCATTGCTAACGATTTCTCAGTGGGAAAAGAGCATTGCTAACGATTTCTCTGTGGTAAAAGCGCATTGCTAACCATTTCTCTGTGGGAAAAGCGCATTGCTATCGATTTCTCAGTGGGAAAAGAGCATTGCTAACGATTTCTCAGTGGGAAAAGAGCATTGCTAACGATTTCTCAGTGGGAAAAGAGCATTGCTAACGATTTCTCTGTGAGAAAAGAGCATTGCTAACGATTTCTCTGTGGGGAAAGAGCATTGCTAACGATTTCTCTGTGGGAAAAGCGCATTGCTAACAATTTCTCTGTGGGAAAAGCGCATTGCTATTGATTTCTCTGTGGGAAAAGCGCATTGCTAACGATTTCTCAGTGGGAAAAGCGCATTGCTAACGATTTCTCAGTGGGAAAAGAGCATTGCTAACGATTTCTCTGTGGGAAAAGAGCATTGCTAACGATTTCTCTGTGGGAAAAGAGCATTGCTAACGATTTCTCTGTGGGAAAACCGCATTGCTAACAATTTCTCTGTGGGAAAAGCGCATTGCTAACGATTTCTCTGTGGGAAAAGAGCATTGCTAACGATTTCTCTGTGGGAAAAGTGCATTGCTAACGATTTCTCAGTGGGAAAAGAGCATTGCTAACGATTTCTCTGTGGGAAAAGAGCATTGCTAACGATTTCTCTGTGGGAAAAGCGCATTGCTAACAATTTCTCTGTGGGAAAAGCGCATTGCTAACGATTTCTCTGTGGGAAAAGAGCATTGCTAACGATTTTTCTGTGGGAAAAGCGCATTGCTAACGATTTCTCAGTGGGAAAAGAGCATTGCTAACGATTTCTCTGTGGGAAAAGCGCATTGCTAACGATTTCTCAGTGGGAAAAGCGCATTGCTAACGATTTCTCAGTGGGAAAAGAGCATTGCTAACGATTTCTCAGTGGGAAAAGAGCATTGCTAACGATTTCTCAGTGGGAAAAGCGCATTGCTAACGATTTCTCTGTGGGAAAAGAGCATTGCTAACGATTTCTCTGTGGGAAAAGAGCATTGCTAACGATTTCTCTGTGGGAAAAGAACATTGCTAACGATTTCTCAGTGAGAAAAGAGCATTGCTAACGATTTCTCTGTAGGAAATGAGCATTGCTTACGATTTTTCTGTGGGAAAAGCGCATAGCTAACAATTTCTCTGTGGGAAAAGAGCATTGCTAACGATTTCTCTGTGGGAAAAGAGCATTGTTAACGATTTCTCTGTGGGAAAAGAGCATTGCTAACGATTTCTCAGTGGGAAAAGAGCATTGCTAACGATTTCTCTGTAGGAAATGAGCATTGCTTACGATTTTTCTGGTGGAAAAGAGCATTGCTAACGATTTCTCTGTGGGAAAAGAGTATTGCTAACGATTTCTCTGTGGGAAAAGCGCATTGCTAACGATTTCTCTGTGGGAAAAGCGCATTGCTATTGATTTCTCTGTGGGAAAAGCGCATTGCTAACGATTTCTCAGTGGGAAAAGCGCATTGCTAACGATTTCTCAGTGGGAAAAGAGCATTGCTAACGATTTCTCTGTGAGAAAAGAGCATTGCTAACGATTTCTCAGTGGGAAAAGAGCATTGCTAACGATTTCTCTGTGGGGAAAGAGCATTGCTAACGATTTCTCTGTGGGAAAAGCGCATTGCTAACAATTTCTCTGTGGGAAAAGCGCATTGCTATTGATTTCTCTGTGGGAAAAGAACATTGCTAACGATTTCTCAGTGAGAAAAGAGCATTGCTAACGATTTCTCAGTGGGAAAAGAGCATTGCTAACGATTTCTCTGTGGGAAAAGAGCATTGCTAACGATTTTTCTGTGGGAAAAGAGCATTGCTAACGATTTCTCTGTGGGAAAACCGCATTGCTAACAATTTCTCTGTGGGAAAAGCGCATTGCTAACGATTTCTCTGTGGGAAAAGAGCATTCCTAACGATTTCTCTGTGGGAAAAGTGCATTGCTAACGATTTCTCAGTGGGAAAAGAGCATTGCTAACGATTTCTCTGTGGGAAAAGAGCATTGCTAACGATTTCTCTGTGGGAAAAGCGCATTGCTAACAATTTCTCTGTGGGAAAAGCGCATTGCTAACGATTTCTCTGTGGGAAAAGAGCATTGCTAACGATTTTTCTGTGGGAAAAGCGCATTGCTAACGATTTCTCAGTGGGAAAAGAGCATTGCTAACGATTTCTCTGTGGTAAAAGCGCATTGCTAACCATTTCTCTGTGGGAAAAGCGCATTGCTATCGATTTCTCAGTGGGAAAAGAGCATTGCTAACGATTTCTCAGTGGGAAAAGAGCATTGCTAACGATTTCTCTGTGAGAAAAGAGCATTGCTAACGATTTCTCTGTGGGAAAAGAGCATTGCTAACGATTTCTCTGTGGGAAAAGCGCATTGCTATTGATTTCTCTGTGGGAAAAGCGCATTGCTAACGATTTCTCAGTGGGAAAAGCGCATTGCTAACGATTTCTCAGTGGGAAAAGAGCATTGCTAACGATTTCTCTGTGGGAAAAGAGCATTGCTAACGATTTCTCTGTGGGAAAAGAGCATTGCTAACGATTTCTCTGTGGGAAAACCGCATTGCTAACAATTTCTCTGTGGGAAAAGCGCATTGCTAACGATTTCTCTGTGGGAAAAGAGCATTGCTAACGATTTCTCTGTGGGAAAAGTGCATTGCTAACGATTTCTCAGTGGGAAAAGAGCATTGCTAACGATTTCTCTGTGGGAAAAGAGCATTGCTAACGATTTCTCTGTGGGAAAAGCGCATTGCTAACAATTTCTCTGTGGGAAAAGCGCATTGCTAACGATTTCTCTGTGGGAAAAGAGCATTGCTAACGATTTTTCTGTGGGAAAAGCGCATTGCTAACGATTTCTCAGTGGGAAAAGAGCATTGCTAACGATTTCTCTGTGGGAAAAGCGCATTGCTAACGATTTCTCAGTGGGAAAAGCGCATTGCTAACGATTTCTCAGTGGGAAAAGAGCATTGCTAACGATTTCTCAGTGGGAAAAGAGCATTGCTAACGATTTCTCAGTGGGAAAAGCGCATTGCTAACGATTTCTCAGTGGGAAAAGAGCATTGCTAACGATTTCTCTGTGGGAAAAGAGCATTGCTAACGATTTCTCTGTGGGAGAAGAACATTGCTAACGATTTCTCAGTGGGAAAAGAGCATTGCTAACGATTTCTCTGTAGGAAATGAGCATTGCTTACGATTTTTTTGTGGGAAAAGCGCATAGCTAACAATTTCTCTGTGGGAAAAGAGCATTGCTAACGATTTCTCTGTGGGAAAAGAGCATTGTTAACGATTTCTCTGTGGGAAAAGAGCATTGCTAACGATTTCTCAGTGGGAAAAGAGCATTGCTAACGATTTCTCTGTAGGAAATGAGCATTGCTTACGATTTTTCTGTGGGAAAAGCGCATTGCTAACAATTTCTCAGGGGGAAAAGAGCATTGCTAACGATTTCTCTGTGGGAAAAGAGCATTGTTAACGATTTCTCTGTGGGAAAAGAGCATTGCTAACGATTTCTCTGTGGGAAAAGAGCATTGCTAACGATTTCTCAGTGGGAAAAGAGCATTGCTAACGATTTCTCTGTGGGAAAAGTGCATTGCTAACGATTTCTCAGTGGGAAAAGAGCATTGCTAACGATTTCTCTGTGGGAAAAGAGCATTGCTAACGATTTCTCTGTGGGAAAAGAGCATTGCTAACGATTTCTCAGTGGGAAAAGTCATTGCTAACGATTTCTCAGGGGGAAAAGCGCATTGCTAACGATTTCTCAGTGGGAGAAACGCATTGCTAACGATTTCTCTGTGGGAAAAGCGCATTGCTAACGATTTCTCTGTGGGAAAAGCGCATTGGTAACGATTTCTCAGTGGGAAAAGAGCATTGCTAACGATTTCTCTGTGGGAAAAGAGCATTGCTAACGATTTCTCTGTGGGAAAAGAGCATTGCTAACGATTTCTCTGTGGGAAAAGCGCATTGCTAACGATTTCTCTGTGGGAAAAGCGCATTGCTAACGATTTCTCTGTGGGAAAAGAGCATTGCTAATGATTTCTCTGTGGGAAAAGAGCATTGCTAACGATTTCTCTGTGGGAAAAGCGCATTGCTAACGATTTCTCTGTGGGGAAAGAGCATTGCTAACGATTTCTCTGTGGGAAAAGAGCATTGCTAACGATTTCTCTGTGGGAAAAAAGCATTGCTAACGATTTCTCTGTAAGAAATGAGCATTGATTACGATTTCTCTGTAGGAAAAGAGCATTGCTAACGATTTCTCAGTGGGAAAAGAGCATTGCTAACGATTTCTCAGTGGGAAATGAGCATTGCTAACGATTTCTCTGTGGGAAAAGCGCATTGCTAACGATTTCTCAGTGGGAAAAGAGCATTGCTAACGATTTCTCAGTGGGAAAAGAGCATTGCTAACGATTTCTCTGTGGGAAAAGCGCATTGCTAACGATTTCTCAGTGGGAAAAGAGCATTGCTAACGATTTCTCTGTAGGAAATGAGCATTGCTTACGATTTTTCTGGTGGAAAAGAGCATTGCTAACGATTTCTCTGTGGGAAAAGAGTATTGCTAACGATTTCTCTGTGGGAAAAGAGCATTGCTAACGATTTCTCTGTGGGAAAAGAGCATTGCTAACGATTTCTCTGTGGGAAAAGAGCATTGTTAACGATTTCTCTGTGGGAAAAGAGCATTGCTAACGATTTCTCAGTGGGAAAAGAGCATTGCTAACGATTTCTCTGTAGGAAATGAGCATTGCTTACGATTTTTCTGTGGGAAAAGCGCATTGCTAACAATTTCTCAGGGGGAAAAGAGCATTGCTAACGATTTCTCTGTGGGAAAAGAGCATTGTTAACGATTTCTCCGTGGGAAAAGAGCATTGCTAACGATTTCTCAGTGGGAAAAGAGCATTGCTAACGATTTCTCAGTGGGAAAAGAGCATTGCTAACGATTTCTCTGTAGGAAATGAGCATTGCTTACGATTTTTCTGGTGGAAAAGAGCATTGCTAACGATTTCTCTGTGGGAAAAGAGCATTGCTAACGATTTCTCTGTGGGAAAAGAGCATTGCTAACGATTTCTCAGTGGGAAAAGTCATTGCTAACGATTTCTCAGGGGGAAAAGCGCATTGCTAACGATTTCTCAGTGGGAGAAACGCATTGCTAACGATTTCTTTGTGGGAAAAGCGCATTGCTAACGATTTCTCTGTGGGAAAAGCGCATTGGTAACGATTTCTCAGTGGGAAAAGAGCATTGCTAACGATTTCTCTGTGGGAAAAGAGCATTGCTAACGATTTCTCTGTGGGAAAAGAGCATTGCTAACGATTTCTCTGTGGGAAAAGCGCATTGCTAACGATTTCTCTGTGGGAAAAGCGCATTGCTAACGATTTCTCTGTGGGAAAAGAGCATTGCTAATGATTTCTCTGTGGGAAAAGAGCATTGCTAACGATTTCTCTGTGGGAAAAGCGCATTGCTAACGATTTCTCTGTGGGGAAAGAGCATTGCTAACGATTTCTCTGTGGGAAAAGAGCATTGCTAACGATTTCTCTGTGGGAAAAAAGCATTGCTAACGATTTCTCTGTAGGAAATGAGCATTGCTTACGATTTTTCTGGTGGAAAAGAGCATTGCTAACGATTTCTCTGTGGGAAAAGAGTATTGCTAACGATTTCTCTGTGGGAAAAGAGCATTGCTAACGATTTCTCTGTGGGAAAAGAGCATTGCTAACGATTTCTCTGTGGGAAAAGCGCATTGCTAACGATTTCTCAGTGGGAAAAGCGCATTGCTAACGATTTCTCAGTGGGGAAAAGCGCATTGCTAACGATTTCTCAGTGGGGAAAAGCGCATTGCTAACGATTTCTCAGTGGGAAAAGAGCATTGCTAACGATTTCTCTGTGGGAAAAGAGCATTGCTAACGATTTCTCAGTGGGAAAAGTCATTGCTAACGATTTCTCAGTGGGAAAAGAGCATTGCTAACGATTTCTCTGTGGGAAAAGCGCATTGCTAACAATTTCTCAGGGGGAAAAGAGCATTGCTAACGATTTCTCTGTGGGAAAAGCGCATTGCTAACAATTTCTCTGTGGGAAAAGCGCATTGCTAACGATTTCTCTGTGGGAAAAGAGCATTGCTAACGATTTTTCTGTGGGAAAAGCGCATTGCTAACGATTTCTCAGTGGGAAAAGAGCATTGCTAACGATTTCTCTGTGGGAAAAGCGCATTGCTAACGATTTCTCAGTGGGAAAAGCGCATTGCTAACGATTTCTCAGTGGGAAAAGAGCATTGCTAACGATTTCTCAGTGGGAAAAGAGCATTGCTAACGATTTCTCAGTGGGAAAAGAGCATTGCTAACGATTTCTCAGTGGGAAAAGAGCATTGCTTACGATTTTTCTGGTGGAAAAGAGCATTGCTAACGATTTCTCTGTGGGAAAAGAGCATTGCTAACGATTTCTCTGTGGGAAAAGAGCATTGCTAACGATTTCTCAGTGGGAAAAGTCATTGCTAACGATTTCTCAGGGGGAAAAGCGCATTGCTAACGATTTCTCAGTGGGAGAAACGCATTGCTAACGATTTCTTTGTGGGAAAAGCGCATTGCTAACGATTTCTCTGTGGGAAAAGCGCATTGGTAACGATTTCTCAGTGGGAAAAGAGCATTGCTAACGATTTCTCTGTGGGAAAAGAGCATTGCTAACGATTTCTCTGTGGGAAAAGAGCATTGCTAACGATTTCTCTGTGGGAAAAGCGCATTGCTAACGATTTCTCTGTGGGAAAAGCGCATTGCTAACGATTTCTCTGTGGGAAAAGAGCATTGCTAATGATTTCTCTGTGGGAAAAGAGCATTGCTAACGATTTCTCTGTGGGAAAAGCGCATTGCTAACGATTTCTCTGTGGGGAAAGAGCATTGCTAACGATTTCTCTGTGGGAAAAGAGCATTGCTAACGATTTCTCTGTGGGAAAAAAGCATTGCTAACGATTTCTCTGTAAGAAATGAGCATTGATTACGATTTCTCTGTAGGAAAAGAGCATTGCTAACGATTTCTCAGTGGGAAAAGAGCATTGCTAACGATTTCTCAGTGGGAAAAGAGCATTGCTAACGATTTCTCTGTGGGAAAAGCGCATTGCTAACGATTTCTCAGTGGGAAAAGAGCATTGCTAACGATTTCTCAGTGGGAAAAGAGCATTGCTAACGATTTCTCTGTGGGAAAAGAGCATTGCTAACGATTTCTCAGTGGGAAAAGAGCATTGCTAACGATTTCTCTGTAGGAAATGAGCATTGCTTACGATTTTTCTGGTGGAAAAGAGCATTGCTAACGATTTCTCTGTGGGAAAAGAGTATTGCTAACGATTTCTCTGTGGGAAAAGAGCATTGCTAACGATTTCTCTGTGGGAAAAGAGCATTGCTAACGATTTCTCTGTGGGAAAAGCGCATTGCTAACGATTTCTCAGTGGGAAAAGCGCATTGCTAACGATTTCTCAGTGGGGAAAAGCGCATTGCTAACGATTTCTCAGTGGGGAAAAGCGCATTGCTAACGATTTCTCAGTGGGAAAAGAGCATTGCTAACGATTTCTCTGTGGGAAAAGAGCATTGCTAACGATTTCTCAGTGGGAAAAGTCATTGCTAACGATTTCTCAGTGGGAAAAGAGCATTGCTAACGATTTCTCTGTGGGAAAAGCGCATTGCTAACAATTTCTCAGGGGGAAAAGAGCATTGCTAACGATTTCTCTGTGGGAAAAGAGCATTGTTAACGATTTCTCTGTGGGAAAAGAGCATTGCTAACGATTTCTCTGTGGGAAAAGCGCATTGCTAACGATTTCTCAGTGGGGAAAAGCGTATTGCTTATGATTTATTCTGCGACAAGCAATAGAAATTTTTTTACTTTAAGCCTTGCAATGGGTAGAATAAGAAATCCTGGCTTTCACTCAGTGCAGTGTTCCTTTTTTTCTAGGTTACACAAATAACTCACTTTTTATATTCACTAAATATCAAATAAGTCCCAATTAATTGAATAAAGAATGATTTTTTCTCAAACAAAATTCATAACTGATACTTCATTGTTTTTTTTTTTTTACCACCTATCCAACTAATGTGATATTTTCAGCTTTGTCCTCAATATAAAACTGCTTTCACGTAAAAAAGAATTGGAAAAAGGATTAGATTTAATCTAAATTAGAAATTGGACTTTCCCCTTTCTAGCGAAAACAAGAGAAAACATCATATTTTTCAAAACTTTAATTACATTCCAAAATAGTGCTGAAGATTTCAAAAGTTGTATGATAATACACACACACACACACACACATATAACAACTATGAAATAAAATGATAAAATGATTAAAACACAAGTATCCGGAGGTGGGGGATTGTCTGCCACTGCTTGCTGGCTATCGCCACAGTAGTGAGTTCGATCCTAACTAAGAGCTTCTCTCCACAGAGAGTTCTTATGCCAGAAAAAGCTTTGTAAATATCAATAACAGATACATTTTTCTTAACCCTTTCAAGATTAATGTAGTGAGGTGCTTAATGAATTTTTCATCGGGTATAAAAAAGCCAAATACATTTTGATTTTCATTTAATTAGCTTAGCTTGGTGATATTTTCTGGACCAGGTTTCATGGTAAATCCTCTTCTCCAGACTCCTGTAATTATTTTAGATCTTCATATGACTTGCAAATGTTTATAGTCGACTTGTATGGAATCTGCTGTTTATCTCAATATTCATCGAGTCTCTTTTTGAAAGAATTTATACTTTTTGAACACACTATTTCATTAGGTAGATAATTCCATATCCACACTATGTGAACATTGAAGCTATATTTTCATATATCTAGCCTAGCTCTTTGTTGGTACATTTGCTGATTGCTCCTAGTTACCAATTCTTTTAGTATTTTCGTCCAACTTTTTGATGACATTACCAACACTCTTGTAATAATGTCCTTTCATGATCTCATATACTTCTATCAGATCTCCTCTCAGAGATGATAGCTTCAGTTTATGGAGGTGCTCTTCATAAATTAGATTTGCCGTTCCAGGAACTTGCCTTTTTGCTTTCTTTTGAACTCCTATTGATTCTATGTGTTTTGTTTTGTATGGTGTCCTAACTGGACTTTCATACAGGGTTCGAACTAAGGATTTGTACAAGGATACAAATGTTTCCTTGTCAATGTGCTGGAATAAATTAATGGTTAAAGAAAACTCTTCATTAAAAAGAAAAAAAAAAAATCATGATGGGATATATTTGTCCCATTAACATTTATCCTGGGACAGATGAAAAATTCAAAATTAGGAGATTATCTCACCTACACGTCTTTCTTGTTCAGTCATGCATGTAATGTGAACTAATTTCTCCATAGGTTTCATACTATGATGACATCATTATCTGTGGTTGGAAAAACCCGGAAAATTTCATTTGCTTTATTTTTCGTGATATATGTGTCTCAGTAAACTTCTCAAAGAGATCTGGGGGACATTTACATTGTAGCAGTCATAGAGACCTTGGGATACATACATCCCATGTATCTCGTGAGGGCTACATAATAAATAGACCAAAAAGTGTCAGCCAAGTGGAGAGATTCAGATACTGAAGATAAGACCAACCTAGTGAACTGAATCTGTTTCAGTCTGGTAAACAGGGTCTCTTTTTTGTGACTCTCACGCACATCAAGCATTGTCATCTGCTGGCAGCCATAGCCCGTTGATGTAAACTGAAGTGTCACAAAGAGATCACAGGACTAAGTCCGCGAGGGGGGGGGGAATCAGAGTTCTAATTTCTATCTCATACAGTCGCATCCTTACTTCACTGGTTGCTAAAATCTAACCAAGATAACCATTAATTAGATTAATAATAATATTGATAAAAACTAAATACGAGTTGAAACAACACCTATTAATGAAAATCAATAAGGTTTTCATTTAACCAGCTGAACATGGGATTAAAAATAGATCAGTTAAGTCCATGCTCTACCTATGAATCGAAAACATTCCCTACTTGCCGGAGCAGTGATATACAAGTCAAAGGTTTTCAACGGGGGAGGGGGGGATTTTAGGGTTTGTTAGAGTGAAGTGGGGTGGGGGGGCTGGGACCACAGATTGGCAGATCAAACTGCTGAAATATTGATCTTTTGGCACTGCTAGTATAGCTGAAATACTTAATCAATTTTGAAAAAAGAAAAATGTGCAAAATGTATATGTACCGATCTATACTACAGTGATCCGATTTGCGGATTTGTTTGTTATGGTAAAACAGCAGAAATGGCACCTCACAGTGAGGTTTTGTTCACGCGAATCTGTTAAAATTCTTGGAGAATAAAGCAACAGGTCTGGTTAGTCACTCAAAAGAAACAATCACATAAGAAATGTCATTTTTGCAACCTTAGAAAAAGGAGTTATTAGTAATTAAGTAACATCTTGCCTTTTCTTAGGCAATGATTTCTAGAGAAAGACCAAATTTTCAAAAAAACAAGCGTGAATAAGGGATTAATTCAGCATAAACTCATGTTGTGAATTGAGCCCCCCAATCTATTTAGGAGGGAATATTGAAAAAAAAAACAAAAACAAAAAAAAAAAAACAAAAACAATGTTTATTTCTATTATTATTCGGACTATCCTCATCTTGGTTGTTGAGGATAGTCCGAATAATAATAGAAATAATAATAATACCCCATCTCAAAAATTCAGAGAAACAAAACAATGTTTTTTCTAGACATAAGGAGTAAATGCAGACATTTTCAGCCCTTTGGCTCCATTGATGCAGCCTGTACACATGATACATGCATAGCCAGCCAGACCAACTTGAAAACCGAAGAAAACTATGTTGACATTCTTGGTTGACAGTTTCTAATTTGCAGTCCAATTTGCAACTTAATGATTGTGTGGTGCCAGTGTTCGCACTCACTCAGATAATAATGATCGGATTTTTGCATGTTCGTAACAAAAGCTGAAAAGATGACAATATGTACATTGAAAGAGGAAAAGAAATAACTTTACTAATTGCTCCATGAAATAATGATACCTTTATTTTGAAGAAAGAAAAAAAAATTATTTTCAATTTTTTTTCATATTATTTCGTGTAGGTATTATTTCACAGGTATCATTATTTTATGTAAAGATTATTGATTTTTTAATTTTTTTTCTCTTTTCCTTTTCTATCATGAACATTTCCACACTTCACAATAAAAAAATTTTTTCCTAAATTGTAAGTATATATATTAAAAAAAACAGTAAGAGTATCAATGATGAAACTACAAAAAATGCATAACCTTTTATTTTTGTATTAATAATTTTGCTGTGTACAAGTAATACACACATACGTATATATATATTATATATCCCTCTTTCCAAACAAGCTCCCTTTCATCTAATCCTTTCCTTTTTCAATCTTGAATATTGTACACCTTGTTTAAGAATATTCTGTACTACCACTGTAGAAAGAAGAACTAAAAAATAGACTTCAACATTTCTAGCACATATTACTTGAAAGGTTAAAAAGCTCTAGACTCTTGCTGATCAGAGATTAGTAGTAGTACAAGTGAAGCTGGCTTTAAATTTCAAAAGTAGCCGGAGTTTACTAGAGGGTCAATCACTAGTTGGCCTTTAAGCAAGTATCGGAAAAGTAAAATATTTTGAGAATTATATTTATATTATTCGGAATGTACCTTTCAAGTCAGATAATCTAAGAATGGGGGAATGATATCCTGCAATATAATGAAAAGAGTGTACGGTTGAGAGAGGTTGAAAACTACTGTTATGAATGTTCATATAATTCTTACATCCAATGGAGGAAGGTCACTTTTGACTGGAAGTCGAGATTTAATTCTTGACAAAGAGAAAAGAAAAAATTCAAGATCATTGAAAAATAATGTAGATATTATTTGCATTAAAATCAAGTAAATATTTATACCTCAAGTTTAATTTGAAACCCGACCAGATCTGATAAACAACGAAAAGAGGACCTGCCAGATTGTTGATACAGCTGTGCCAGCATAGCCCAGGGGTGAAAATAAAAGGAAGCAAAAATTTGGAAAAATACCAGGATCTCACCAAGGAGCTAGTGTGGCTGACGTAAGTTATGGGAAAAAATACTGATCTCGTTGATGCGTAACATTGGTACAATGGCCGAAACGTTGTGTTCAAAAAATGAACCAAGATGAGGACTAAGGTTTTCAAAAAACTTCACATAATGATATTCCCTCATCTAAAAAATTCAGATAAAAAGAAAAAAATATGTTTATTCAGTAGGCGCAAGTCTTGTTTGAAGCTACCTGTTTTTTTCCGATTTCACACTGCTTACTCTACGGGGTTAAAGAGTACTTGACCTAGTGAGTTGTAATAAAAAGCAATAATAGCAAGAAGAAAAACTAGTCAAAAATGAATAATGACCTTGTGCATTTCTCAAACTTTTTATCCTTATCAAAAGCAGAAAAAAAAATTAATAAAATGTCTATCTCAAGAGGTGTAGGTTTTATTTTTAGGGTTTCAGGTAGACAGATTTTGCTACTTAATTGATAGGTAAAAAAGAAGAAAAAGAAACAAAAATCTAGTGACCCAGGGTCAGGTCAGTTTATGTCTGGTGTTCCTCACTCACATGCCGGTTAAACACGGTCTGCACATACTGAAGATATGAGCTGGCAAGTAGTGATTTTTTTTTTTTTTTTTCCCCCCAGGTAACCTAAGTTAGGTAAGTATTCATGTAAGTAGGCAGTTATATAAATAAACAACATAGGTAAGAAAGTAAATAAATAAGGAAACTGGTTTCTCCTGAAACGATTGTACACAGATAAATAATCGCTTAATAACAAGTTTGGAAAATAGCAATCACTACAATTACAAGAATGGAAAAAAAGCAATACAAACAATAAACCAAAATAAAGCAGCTCTTTTCTTGACGGAGCCAAAAGACAGTGGATTTGAATTAAATGGAGACAAGATAATTCCTTCTTTTTTTTTGTACACTGAGCAAGAAGAGAAAGACAAATGTTTAAACGCCGATTTATGTTCATTTACATGAACCCATGTTTTTTGTAACCAATGCACAACAGTTGACCAATTGCAAAAGCAATAGAGAGATGAGTAAATTTTAAAAAACTGTATTATTTTCCTAACATAGTCCAAAAGACGGCGTTGGAAACTTTAGCATCAATCTTACTATCAAAATTGTTCTCTCACTAATATAAACGAATGTACTAACATTTTCAGAGAGTATCTTGATTCTGATTTGTCTCAAATTCGCAAAATTTAAAAAAGAAAATTTAATCAGTCTTGAATTAGTTTTAAGAAAAAAACCCCAAACATATGCCTTTGAATATTGCTGCATGTAAGAGAGACACCAACCAGAGTTCTTGAGTGTAAATTGGTAGTACAATGTACTTACATGTTACCTCTACAGAAAAAAATTTAACAGAAATCATGTATTCACCCATGCTTGTCTACTCAATATCTCTAAAAAGTTCTCAGTGGATTTAGGTGACATCTTGTGGAAGGGTGGGCCATGAGCTAAGGAAAAATTGATTTAATTTGGAGGTGGATCGAGGAATATTTTCAAGATATTTTGCTAAAATCGCAAGATAGGACCATTTCTTGACTTTTCTGATGTAATAAAGCAGTATTCACAAAGTTACTCTGTTAAAGGGGAGTGTTGAAATGAATCAAGGTTTAAATGGATGACTTTGTTGAATAATTATTACGAGCTTTTGTCATGGTATGGTCAGGGATTTTAACCAGATAGTACTGCTTTTAGTGACAAAGGCATTGGTATGCACTCTGTGAGTCCTTTCAAGTTTCTAATGAAGTAATTCAGGGAAAAACAAAAGAAGTAATACATCCAAGTGAAAAACCCTGTTTTCTTGCAAAGCTCTGTCTTAATTTTGTATTTGTACTATAAGAACCTCTATTGTGAAGACCTGTTCGACTGGTTCCATGTTTGCCAAGTAAGCTACCATTAGCAAAGAATAGATCTCAGTCAGGTTATTGTCCTTGTTCTTTTCATTAATCTACCATCTTGATCAATTTCTTCCAACAAAGTTGGAGGCAGCGTTTTGGACTTCTAAGAGCGTGAATTGTACTTATTGGAAAAAAGCTTACATTTATATCCAATCAGTTGTTGTATTTAAGATCACATGATAAGGTACTGATATATGAAAAAAGAAAATCTTTGAACTGCAAACCTGGCTCACCCAAATTCACTTGAAACTTATTGGGTACTTCACGAATCTAACAAGAAATCTGATCCAATGAAGAACGTAAGAGTTTCGATCAAATATTTCCACTGTTTAATGTTTGACCTTCATGATTTTCAGAGTAGCGATGTGTTGAATACGTTGATGAGTATAGCGTAAGGGATTTCCTTGCATGTATGCACACCATGGTTGCACTGGGAGAAGGCATGAAAGACACAAAATTTGTTTGGGGGGTTCAAAATTGAACTTCTTGATTCTTTCCTTCCGTCAACCGAAAATACATATAATTGTAGCTTTCACTTGACCAAACAAATCCTCACTCACATAGGGAAAGAGAGAGAGAGAGAGCATGATCATTGTTCCATTAGTAGAGAAGAGAGTTTGACCGGTTGATCAACCGTTCTACTGCTGTGGGTCAACAGCCGTAGCCTGTCTGTAGCCATCCGTGTATCTATCACTCTACCTTTGCTTGACCAACCTCCAATCCCCTAACTTATAAGGTCTTCTTTCCATCACTATCACTTTTCACTATATCAACTTATACCCTCTTTTACCTGATACTGGTACAAAATGTTAATCTACGCTTTATTCTTTCTATTCACTCCTTGCTTTCTTTCATTTCTTGCACCACCAAACCTAATGTCTAACTTCCTTAATTCCTCTGTTAGAATCCGCATATAAACTCCCCCTTTTCAGTCCAACCCTTTTTTTACTCTCTTTCTCCTAATGTCTTTTTAATTAAGTGGCTGTGACTGGCTATCTTTGGACACTGCTGGGGGGGGGGGATCGTCCCAAGCGACCAAGCTTTATCTATCCTGTCGGGGTGAAATAAATCTATTTCGGATGTTTCTATCATACCTTTGGACAGTGAAAAGACTTACATTGTAACACCTGAATACATATATACATAAGTAATGTATTGAGAAATGGATATACGATCGGGCAGAATGATCAAAAATTGCATTACCATATGGAAAATCTTATTTAAAATGATCTCCCATCATTACACGGTTAATATATCACTTAGCCTAGACAACGTAAATCCAAGTATATAGTTCCCATATGTTCACGCAAAAGTATTATTTAAAAATCAAATCAAATGTTTAAAGATAAAAATGAAATATTTAATTGAACAGTCCCCATCAGCCTTATATTGTAATAACAAGGAAGGAGATCATGTTGAAAAATATCTATCTTGAATTTTATTAGATGGAGCATTGTAAATGATTATTAAAGCAACACTGTTATCGCTAGATGATAACAGTGACTTATCCATAACCCAAATACATGCGATTTTGCTTAGCTTAGTCAGTACTAATGATCCGAGTACTTGTAAAAGTAATATTAGTATTCTTACCAGAGAACAGTGTTAAGCAAGTTAGTCTCAGAGGCGAGTTCAATCTTTACAAGATGCTACTCAATTTTGCTCTCGCATGAGACCTATCTAAGCAATTATATCTATGCACACATGTGTAAAGCAGCAACTACACGGCTATGTGAGTGTTACCAGATGAAGGTTGTCATAGCAGCAGTGAATCCAGTCAGTATTTCCATATATCTACCTGGTAAGGGAACCTGTTGTAGAACAATAGTTAGTATACTAGTTTTGCAAGTCATTGCTGATAGCTGTTGTTTACAGAGTCTCCACTAAGTTGACTCGTTTAAACAAATATTGATATCAGTCTATATTAATATTATGAAGTACTAAAGTGTGTGTGTGTGTGTGTGTGTGTTTGTACTCCAAAGTGTCAGGAACTATACATCACAGAATAGAAACAAAGGCAGGTCTCGGATTACCTATAGCACATATCTCTAGGTCATGTTTTACAAAAAACAAAAAACAAAAAAAAACAAAAAACAAAAACAACAACAAAAAAAACATTGATTTCTATGGGGTCTCCGTTCATGCTTTCAGAAAACAAGTCTGTTGAAAAATATTATTTCTTCATGTTTTTTTCATCTAGGATTTTCAGAAAAACTATTTTAGTTAAATCCATGAAATCTAACTATTTGTTTATATTTTTTGTAAGCATCATCCAGGATGTTTTTTTTTATCATATATTTGAACCTACTCACATGCAGTGGGGGTGTGTGTTCAAAACTATTTTCTAAATTTCTTTTCAAGCAGTAATTCTAAGGTTCAAAGTCATGGAGGTTCATTGGCAGAGTGGTAAGTTCCTCATAAAATAGAATAAATGGACCAAGTTTAAACTCCAGCTAAAGTTGTTTTTTTTAATAAATTGATCATTCATTCAAACTTTTCGACCTTTGAACCTCATTGAAATTTGTCAGTTTAGATAAAATAATTTCTTTTAGGTTTTAGAGGGAGGGTCTATGTACAATATAGTTATAATGCCGAACTGGACCCTCATTTTGGACATACCTGAAATCAGCAGCTCACAATTCGCCTACAGCACACATTTTGAGGTTGAATTTCACAAAAACAATTTCATTGATTTCGATGGGGACTGCCTTTGGGCTCTCACGGTTGCACCCTGGTCTCTGTGTGTCTGCCTTGGAATGTGTGCTGGCCCAACCAGTGAGGGATAACAGAGGCATATGAAAATTTCCTATAACAGCACATATTAAGATCAAATTTTAACAAAAGTAAATTGTTGGTTCTTTTTCGGGGAGGGTTGGGTGGTGCTATGTATATGCTCATATAATAAAAACTAATTTTAGTGCTAAAGAAATCAGTAAGAGCAACACTACACTGGTGTTTAGAAATGTGGTTTACAATCGGTGGACCGTGGTAAAAACTTCTACTTTCTTTCTTTCAGTTTTCTAGTGCCGTCATGTTCAGAGGAATTTTTCTCCCCCCGGGCAACGTCGGATATCTCAGCTAGTATATTACATGATAATATCAGCCCAGAATAAGTTTATTATGGCAAACTATATTGGATAAAACACTGCAGAATAGTAAATGTTGCCAGTGTAGAGACAGGGATTAAACTGACAAGTATACAAATGAATGCACCAAATTAGCTCAGAAGGAAGATAAAAATAAACATGACTGGTTAGGAACAGCATTCTATTGGAAATCGTGCAACCAACCGAGATTTGATCACGAGAACCAATGGTATATTCATAGAACAGAAGCGGTCCTACAGAAAAAGAAAGTAAAATTTTGTATAACTGTAAAATTATTGAGGAGGATTTTTTTTTAAACATAACTAAATCATAAACAAAGAGAAAATCTGTCAGCTATTAATATTATTAATATTATCCTCATTTATATTTTATAAGTTGAAACATTATCAACCATTATTATTTTGGACTAGTATTTGCTTTCATCTTAAAATCTTTATCATAACTTCAGTAAGACCATCAGTCTATGGTAGGGAGTAAACAGCTCAGATCGGAAATAAAGAATAAGCTCTATGTGTTCCTTCCCATTTTGGAAACTGTCTATATAAAGCACTACTCTACCCACTGAGCTACCAGAGCTCTTAGGGCTGCCTAAATCTAACCCTTTGTCTCATTCTTTATCTTCCCCCTATCATTTCCATATTTTATTTTGGGAAGCAACAGACATTAATAAACCAGACAATGATAGGTATAATAATCTATTATTACATAGCTAGTCAGGCAACTTATTTTCAGAATGCTTGCTGTGGTCACATTCAAGTATGACCGTCAATGCAATTTTACTATCATGTTTAAACTAAGTAAGGATGCACAGTGCTACTATTTCCAAAGTGGAGAATCTTGTCACTATTTACCTCTGCCAATGTAGCTGAACAGACATTATCCATTTACCCATGTTTGTCTGTCTGTTTTTTTGCTTGTTTGTCCACACATTATCTCCAAAAGTTCTCTATGAAATTCGGGAAGCTGTCTATGTATGGCACTGCTCTACCCGCTGAACTTCGAGAGCTCTTACGGCAACCAGAAGATCAAATCTAACCCTTAAACTCATCCTTCATCTTTCCCTGATTGTCTGATGCCATTTTTTGTTAGTGTTTATATATATATATATATCAATCAGGATAACATTACTACTGCTGCAACTAGTATATATATATATATATATATATATATATATATATATATATATATATATATATACATATATATATATATATATATATATATATATATACTAGTTGCAGCAGTAGTAATGTTATCCTGATTTTTTTTTTTCATTAGCTGAAGCACAGTCAGCTTTTATTGATTATTGAGGAGGATTTCTTTTTAAACATAAATTTACGACCTCTACAACAAGTGTATGAAAAAAATGTTTTTTAAAAATACAGTGCTGAATGATCAAGGTAGCATGAGTTTAAAGATTGGGTCTGATCTTTTAGCGTCAGTAAGAGCTTGAGTAGTTTGGTTGGTAGAGCAATGTTATATATGGGCAGCTTCCGGTGGTAAGAGGGGTGCAAGTTAGGGTCTTACCTAGAGCATATTCTTCATATCTGACCAGCATTGTTTGCTTATTGCCATAGACTGATGGACTGAGTAAAATTGAGATAAAAAAAACAACTTAATTTAAGATGAAAGAAAATACTGGTCAAAAGTTAATAATGACTGATGTTACTCTTCCATCAGACAAGATTGAAAAACCAGAAAAATATCTGGACCTTGGCAGAGAACTGGAAAAATGATTGTGGAACATGGAGGTGACAGTGGTACCCATCAATATCAACACACTTGGAATAGTCCTCATGTGCCCTGTGAAGAGAATTGAAAAACTGGAAACCTACGAAAGAATTGAAAAATCTAGATGATAGAATTAGTAAAATCAGCAAGAATACAAGCAAAGTGCAGGTGTATTGTGGAGACTCACTGTCACTTGATCTCCAGCAGAAACCATCACTTCAATAGTACAGGTGAGTACAATCAGACTTGCGGTCTGTTAAACAACAATAATGAAATACAAAAGATTTATGGTCATCCATTTTTCTATATATAGGATTCAAATTTAACAAGCAGTTGGCATTCTTTCCATATTTTATTTTGGGAAGCAACAGACATAAATAAAGCAGACAATAATAGGTATAATAGTCTATTATTACTTAGCAAGTCAGGCAACTTATTTTCAGAATGCTTGCTGTGGTCACATTCAAATATGACGTTGAGTGCAATTTTATTGTCATGTGCAAACTAAGTAAGGATACACAGTCCTATTAATTCTCAAGTGGAGAATCTTGTCACTGCTAACCTCAGCCAACA